>PVKC010023022.1:0-17445 GCA_004027635.1 Crocidura indochinensis
GAGTAAAAAATCAAATATCCCAAAAGTGGGCGGGGTCCTTCTATAGGCTCTCATCCTCGGTTTGAATCGCTCCAGCAGTCCCAAAAGGAGTGTCACGTGAAATAATATATCCAGTGAGCATTCCAGCAATTAAGGTAAGCACCACGCACAAGCCATGATCTTGGGGTAAAAACATGGCAGAGCACATAAAGAAAGAAGAGAAAGGAGGAATATAAATAATATCTACTCCAAAGCAATTGACAAACAGTATATAAATAAAAAATTAAAGTAAAATAACATTTAAATTAAAGAAAAAATTAAGGGAGAAAGGTTATTTTGTGTCTTTTTTCCCTCCTGCACAGGCACAGTAAATATTGGGGTCATTCGAGGAGGAATTCCCTTGGCCTAGGAGATACAGGTTTTCTCCACCCTTAGAGTATATTGTCATGGGATTAACTCTCGACTCCATACAGGTTCTTTTATCCGGGAGATAGCATGGAGGTAAGGCGTTTGCCTATCATGCAAAAGGTCCTCGGTTCAAATCCCGGTGCCCCATATAGTCCCCTGTGCCTGCCAGGAGCAATTTCTGAGCATGGAGCCAGGAGTAACTCCTGAGCACTGCCGGGTGTGACCCAAAAATCAAAAAAAAAAAAAAGACATCATTTCTATTTCTAATAGAACATATTTATATCATATTTGTTATGCACATAATGTACATATCTATATAAGATCTTACATATATCATTAAAAGATTATAAATATAATTGATGTAATGTAATATAAATATAATTTGTTAACTTTTAAAAATATTCAAAAACAGAAAATAATATGCAAAATAATGACAAATCACAAAATGTATAAATTATCCATGTCACTATGTACCTAAAATACTACTGTGAATGATTTGTAATCCACTTTGGTCAAAATAAAAATTATTAATAAAAAAAGATGAACAGAGCTACACTGGGAGAAAGGTTCTTGCTAATAATTTGATCTAGGAGTCTATGAATATTCTCTGCCATGCAAAAATCTAGTGATCTGCTTAAATGATAGTCTCCTTTCCTTCAAGAAAATCTTCAAAGAAAACTGAAAGTTCTTTGTTTCTGTGAAACATAAAAATGGGTCAATGAACTATCATCTACCATTGAAGAGATCCTCTTGAGAGATTTGCCAATAAAACTTACATGGAATGTGCTGAGCTGCATATTTTTCCCAATAAATCTGTGATTAGAACCATGTAAGTCCATTGAAGATTGCCTATGAGCGATGTGTGAGGTCATCCAAAAATTATTGCTTTCCATGGAGACAGAATTCCTGTTTTTGATGGTAGTTGGACCATAAAGATGAAATCTAATGTATTGTTTAAGTAAGGAATGAAAAGATGTAACAGAGCAGAAAGGTGGAAGAAAGTTCTCCTACATAAATTATTCCAAGGCAAGTCACAAATAAATAGTAAGATTATCCTCTGATGTGTGCTAGAAAGCATGTTGGGATAATCCTCAGTTTCTCACTATGTCTTTTTATTTTTTTAACTTTCCTCTTAATTTTATTTTTGGGTCCTAGACAGAGTAGAAAACATGATTTTTTAAATAGTCCTAATTTCCCAGATAGGAAATTAACTAGTCCTTACATTGACTGTTCATTCTAGCACACACAGGAAATCAGTGATAAAAAGTAAAATAGAAAGTAGAAGGCTAGAGAAATATTATAGAAGGTAGGGTGTTTGCTTGCATGTGGCCACCCAATTTCATTCTCTAACACCATACATGATCTTCTGAACACTGCTAGGAGTGATCCCAAGTGCAAGGCTAGTAGTAAGCTATGAGTAACACTGGCTGTCCTCAACTTGCTCTTCCAAAATAAAACAAGCAGAACAGAAAAAAAGTAGGAAAGTTGAATATCATCTTAACACCAGAATTGGTCACCAATTATATTCTGCTTACTATATATCCAATATCTGTTCATGCTATGGTTGACTTCATGGGCACTCTGTAGATAAATTTAACTCAAATTAAAGATAACCCACAAGTCAAAAAATAAAGCAGCTATGAATCCAACTTCAGTTATGATTATCCCCTAAATACCAGAGGCTCAAGATGAAGAAACAAAATAAAAGTTCAAGATTTGAAGTTCCACAGGACTAAAGGAAGTGAGCAACTCTACATAATTTGACCAAAAAAAATACTATTTTAAGTCGAATTACTTCAAAGAAAGGAACCCTGTTGTGTACCTTGGAGAAGGTTTAATTTCAGTTTGATTTGGTGCTTTTAAAATGCCTGCCCTGGGCATTTAGTAGGATCGATAGTAGAGTTAATAAGGTTTCTACCTTGTGTGTGGCCAACCCGGGTTGAACCCCCATTATTACATAGGTCCCCTGGACTCAACAGTAGTGATCCCTAAGTGAAGAGCCAGGAGTCAGCCCTGAGAACTGCCAGCTGTGACACACAAACCTAAATATATAAATAAAATGCCTGTTCTGTATGGACTATAAAATAAGGGTGTGTGCTCTGTCTCTGTCAGGTATGATAAAGCTTTATGTACAAACACTTCACCCACTTATGCTTGGCTACATGTCAAACACTTCAGTTAAGCATAGCGTTCCAGTGATGATACTCTATTTATTAAACAATGAAATATTTTAAATTTGCTAAACCAATATAATCATTATAATTACCCCATTCTATCAGCTATACACAGATAACATCTTTGAAGGTTTTCAATTTCTCTGGCCTTTCTTATTTCTCTGAGCTCCCAGAGTAAGTTTCTCTGACCCTTCTAAGCCTGCCCATATGTGCCTAGTGCGCAACCTTTTGTGTTTTGAAATAGTTTAATATGCCTTGTGCATTTAAGTGATAATTGGATTTGCAGCTTAAACCTCCATCCAGAAAAGTAGGTAACAAACACATAAGGAGACTGTCCAAGTTTTGGGGTCTCCTGAGCAGCCAGAAGTGAGCACACAGGTTGGCCAATTATTTAATACATCATCGCTCACCTATCTTGGATTCTAACATGTGAGTCATTGTTTAAGTTGACAAAAACATTAAGAACAGTTAGCAAGCACATTAAAACTCAATGGGTACATTAAGGACAGAGAAAGTCAGGACTGGAGCGTTAGCACAGTGGGTAGGGCATTTGCCTTGCATTGACCAACCTAGGTTTGATTCCCCAGCATTCCACATGATTCTTCAAGCCTGTCAAGAATAATTTTTTAGCACAGAGCCAGGAGTACCCCCTGAGCACTTCGGGGTGTGACCCTAAACCCCACCCCCTAAAAAAGAATAGATTCTGAGATGTTTCAAATAGCAATTAGCAGGCACGCTTAAGAATCAAGACGGTGTCCTGTTCTAGATATAGAGGGTCCTATATTGTTTGGCCCAGGGAACTATTCGAACTTTGAGGTTACTATTAGGGGAATATTTCCAGTTTTGATTTCACAGTCTTTTAAAGCAACTTTTTCAGAACTTTTATCTCACTAAGTTTTAACCATATAACCAATTCATAATAATTGAACTTACTATAAAATAGCACAGATATGGCATAGAAACATTGGTTTGAAAGTCAAAATGCCTTCATAGCAATAGCAAGGGAGGTCAGTGAGCAGAGCATCTTCAACATTGGATGTCCATTAAAAGGCACCCATATAGAAACTTCAAAGATACTTACAGGCTACTCTTGTGGGTTCTCTATAAAGTTTAAAAATTCATCTGCTATCTAAGTTCCTTCACCCTTAGAATTACAAGCTTGACCTCCATATGAAATGTTTTCTGACACTCTACAACCACACAAAGCCTCAGACATTTTTCACCATAAGGAATTTTACCTTGGGAGAAATGGAGCAATGAAATATTGATGAAGCACACAGAACTAGCTACCTTCATGGAAATGAGTTTTCTTCCGAGATATTCTAGGAGCACCTAAAAAGGAAAGGTCAGCCCAGCTTGATACAGTTAATTTTGAATTCTGATAGGATGCTTCATCCATTAGAAACCAAACATTTCATCAGTGCCCTTAGAATCTAATATTGTCACAAATATACAATGAAAGTGGCTACTGAGGAACATTTTTAGTTGCTTTTATTTTGCATACAAAATTCTCTTCAATTATTTTTTAAAGTAATTTGAGAGCCAGAGAGATAGCACAGCAGTAGGGCATGCAGCTGACCCAGGACAGATGATTGTTTGAATCTCAGAATCCCATATGATCCCCTGAGTCTGCCTGGAGTGATTTCTGAGCACAGAGCACCTACGAATTTTTTTAAAGATTAAGATCATAAAGCTTATACAATTTTGTTTCATATATTATACATGTTTCAATATCAATCATGAAAAGGTCCTTAAAATATTATATCATGCATATAGTCACTCACTCCTTTTGTTGAACATTTTTATTTATAATTTTTATTAACTAGTAATATGTAGTAAATATATTTAGATGCAAACTCATGACAGTCTTAAATTATTTTTATCTATATTTGAATATTTAAATATAATATTTGAATTAAAGTTATTAGCTATAAGGCTCTTATACATTTTTCTTTTTTTTTTTTCAAGGAAAAATGGACCATTTCAAGCTTTCAGAACTTTGTAAAATAAAGGTCCCACTATCACCTAGGTTGGGTGAATTAAAAAATATTGGTTAATTTGATGATTGAAAAAGATATTGCACCAATAGGTACCAGTTCTTCAAAAATTGTTGGATCACTTCAAAGAAATTTAATAGAAGAATTTTTCATAGCACTTGAGAAACTTCTTATTGTACAAGGAAGAGCAAAGCGTAAAAAGAATCTAAATATTTTAGAAGAGTAACCAAAGGAAATCCATTTTTATTTGATATTAGAGCCTGTTAGAAAGCTCAAGTAATTAAGCCTCATGGGAGTAGTTCAGCAAGAAACAAATAACAGTAGCCTAGAGATATACTATTAATAATCAGAGATTAGATTTGTAATAAAGACATAGATACATCAGTTGGAAAAGAGAACTTTTTCAATAAAAGAAGCTAGATAACATTGCATATTTTTTTTTAAATTCTTTTATTTATTTATTTATTTATTTATTTTTTGGGTTTTTTTTTTTGGGCCACACCCGGTGACGCTCAGGGGTTACTCCTGGCTATTCGCTCATAAGCCGTTCCTGGCAGGCACGGGGGACCATATGGGGAACCGGGGGATCGAACCGTGGTCCATCCTAGGTTAGCACAGGCACCTTATCTCCAGCGCCACCGCCCGGCCCCACATTGCATATTTTTAAAACGAGAATGAAATTTTTTTTTCTTGAATACAAATACCAATTTCATATATAGAGAGATTTTAAGTGACAAATATTAAGCCATGAAATTTTTTGTCTTATTGAAGACTATCATATTGACTTGGGGAGTACAGAGATTTATCAAATAAGGCACAAGAAGCATTGGCTAGACATGATATTTATATAAAACAATGCTTATAACTTAAAGACATTCAAATATTAAAATGTAGATCTTCTATTCCACTAAGTACAATCATGTTATTTTGAGCAAGTGATCTGTTTCCTGTATCTAAGTTTGCTCATATCTGAAAAATTAAATAATCATGATACTTATTTCAGTGATATCATAATAACCCTATCAAATAGTTCATATATTTGGAACGATTACCTGATATGGAGTAAGCATTCATTAGTTCTCTATTTTAATTATACAAAAGGCTTGTTTGTAGAAATCAAAGTATCTTTATTCTGTTTTTGTGATTTTTATTGAGAATTTTGTATTTAGCTCCAGTTAAGATATGATACACATTTTATAATGCTTAGTTTGCATATGTCATTTGTTACTTCTGTGATACAAAATTTTTGTTTATGTTTTGAAAAGCAAACCAATTAATTTAAATAATTGCCCAATATTACTTGTTTTGTTAACCTGTCTCACTGAATTGAGATGTCTTATGTTACAGAGTATTCCCTTTTTTTTGTTTTTGTTTGCTTAAGATCACTTTAGTTTATACTTTTCAGATCTGTACTGACAATAGGTGAAGTGATAAAATTATAAAACAAAAACCAATAAGATCACCAGAAATCATCAAATTATCCAATTATAAACCCAATTTCAATCTACATTCTACATTATTGTATATTTGCTTGTATGCCTGGGTTAGGTCCATTTACAACATAAAATAGCTGTACAGTACATTATTATGAGTATAGTCTGTACATCTTCAAAGGCCATCTTATTATTTTGCATAAAACTTAGAAAGTCATGATTACTTGACATTAGTATGTGAGATTCAACTGGAAGTCCCAAATCATGAATATAGAAAGCACTTAATACTCAAATTATAGACTAAAGTTTGTTTTTTTTTTTTTTTTGGTTTTTGGGCCACACCCAGTGATGCTCAGGGGTTACTCCTGGCTATGCACTCAGAAGTCGCTCCTGGCAGGCATGGGGGACCATATGGGAACCGGGGGATCGAACCGTGGTCCGTCCTAGGCTAGCGCAGGCAAGGTATCAGGCACCTTACCTCCTGCGCCACCTCCCGGCTCCCATATTTTTAAGTTTTCTTGAGATTAATGAAAACAGACATTTTTTTAAAATCACGGTATGATATAATCCATATAGTTAAGTTTTAAAAAATAAAAAAGGCAAGATATAATCTAATCAAAATCATTTTATGGTTTGATTAACAAACCAACATGCTAATAAGAGCCATGAATGAGTAGGTAGAGTTCACCTGAGCTGAAAAATGTCCGCAGAACAGGGAAAACCACCCAAAAGCATGAGCCCAAAACTGTCAGCCAAAGAGATCACTGCAATCCACCCTTCCCATTTTTATTAGACTTGGTTGCATCTTGCCTCCAGGAACTGTCATATTCAATTAGAAGTGCCAAAATAAAATAGAAACCTGAAAAATATTGCTCAGCTTGACTGACCACTAAATGCCTCCCTGGTACAAATGTACTCAAAACATGATCATCGTATGGTGAAGTGAAAACCCAAGAACAACGAACAAAAAACATTTGCTAATAGTTAGTACAAGGTTAGATCTCCCCTTACTGCAGGGGTGATACTCTTCTGAAATACGTGTATATGATTTTCATAAAAGACACCAAGTATTGCAGCTCCACTTGCATGAAGCTACTTGCCAAAGATTTACTTGGGGGAGGCAGGTAGTTGCTCATCAGTACAAACAACCCTCAACAATGTAGTTGATTTTAAAAGAATTATCCATTATTTGCCCTTTGCATTTTGTAATTCTTTTTGTTATTAGTATTTTATTTTGTTTTGTTTTGTTTTTGTCACACCTGGAGGTTTATCAAACTTGGTTCAAAGGTTACTCCTGACTTTGCACTCAGAAATCACTGCTGGCGAGCTCTGGGGACCATATGAGATTCTGGGGATCAATCTGGGCTGGCAAAGTGCAAGGCAAACACCCTACTAACTGCTATTGCTCTGGTTTCATTCCATTTGTAATTCTTGTCCTTTCTTTGAAATCTGTGAATCTTATAGATGGACATAAAGCATAGTAAGTCTTTCCTGCTTATATTATAACTTGAGACACTTCCTAGGACAAAGTAAAGACAATTGTGTTCTCATGGGACTCTACATATCTGACACCGTTTGCACACTCAGTAATTTTCTGGGAGAATACTCTCCACATAATATGTTCCTGGACTCTCCATTCTAGACTTTAAACCAAGCTATTCTGCTTATGACTGAAACCCAACTACAATCATGCTTGTAATCATGGTGCTTAAATAAAGATTTTATATATTAAAAAAAATACAAAAAAAAACCCACCGTTTAAAATACTAAAATGACCCTTTCCATGAATCTGTTGCTTTTAAAACTGTAGATTAAATTATTTCACAACATACATCTTATTGGAGGAAAAATGCAGTTTGTTAGACAACCTGCTGGAAATGAACATGAGCATAGAGTAAGTCAAGTTCAAGAATTCTAAAGTTAGGGACTTTTTTTTCCAACTCAGTATAGAAAAAATAGATTGATCTCTTTATATGTCCTTGAGAAAGAGGGTGTGTGTGATAGATGAGCAATCAGCACTATCAGAATTTATAATCCATTTTAATTCTGGTGACTTAATAATTCCTGAGATCTGGCAACTTTGACAATCATCTGAAATATGTCAAATACAAGTGAGATATCTGGAGACAAAAGTGTATATGAAACTTATTGCTAAAATACAATAGGGCAGTGGGGGGAAAATACTTCACTGGAAGATTTATTAAGCAAAGCAAATGCAACTCCAGACTTTAATTCTTGATTAGGACACTCCAGAATAGAGGGGTAGGGGCTGGAGCGGTGGCTCCAGAGATAAGGCCTTGCAAGCGATAGCCTTGGAGGGATAGCAGTTCGATTCCCCAGTGTCCCATGCGGTCCCCACAGCGATTTCTGAGTGCATAGCCAGGAGTAACACCTGAGCGTCAATGGGTGTGTTCCAAAAAACAAAAACAGAATAGATGGGTAAATAGAGGGGTATTTTAGGGTTCAGAATGATACCACAGTGGTAGTGTCTTTGCCTTGCATGCTGCTGACCCAGAACAAATCTGGGTTCGATCCCCAGCATCCCATATGATCCCCCAAGCTTGCCAGCAGCGATTTCTGATCATAGAGCCAAGAGTAATCCCTGAGGGTCATCGGGTATGACCACCACCCCCTCAAAATAAAAATAAATAAATAAATACAAATTAAAAAAGTATTTCATTAGTTAATTTCAGGGTTTGACACAAAGGGAAATAGATGGAAAGAAATCTATAGAAATGAGGATCTTCTCCATTAATGGGGCTGTGACTGCTGAAGAAACAGCTGAAGAAACTTAAAACTTGAACTTAAAAATTGAATGCCAATGCAACTGGCTGAGCTTCTTAAAGATTTTGCCCTGGGGTTCTTCTTTGCTAAGTAAGAAACTGCTTTCTTGTCACTGATCAAGGGGGTACCTAGGGAGACTCAGCCTTGGATAGAATGACCTCATAATTGGAAGCAGAGAATTTCATCAGTAAGCAAATGCTATTAAGGGATTAATGTTCTATTTTTTTCCCTCTTGATTTAGAGTAACAAAAGTAGTTTAACTCTATTTTAAGTAAACTCGGTTTAGTGGGGTTTGAACGCAATGAGACTGAGTTTTCAAGCTTGCAGCAACTTTCTCTTAAGAGATTCTTTTTTGTTTGTTTGTTTCTTTATACAAGTATAGTAATCTTTGGTGAAAATTTTGGGAAATGCAACTCTAGACAAAGAATAAAATTTAAATGACCTGGAATTCCAAGACACAGGATGAGTTCAGTTAAGGCAGTATACTTTATTATAACAACAGAAAAAGTTTAAGTTGCTTAAGAAGATTATGTCTAGACAAAGGGATTGCTTGCTAGTGATAAAGATGTTTTGTAAGAGGAAAAGAAGTGGTCAGCTTAAAAAAGGGAGGTTATGATTCAAATATAGCCTGCTGACTATCTGAAAAGCTTGTATTTAAAAATAGTCACACCTATAAATATTTAGAAATTTCTTTCTAAAAATATTCTTCTGGTGGAGAGATAATATAGCAGGTAATATGCTCACCTTGCATGTACCAACCTGAGTTTGATCCTTGTCACTCCACCTTGTCTCCCACACTCTACCAGGAGTGAACCCTGAGCATTGCTGGATGTGGCCCCCAAACCAAAGTAACTAACAAAAACATAAAGACATATTTCTGGTGCTAGAAAAATGTCTCACATTCTCAGTTATTTGTGTGGTATTCTGTGAGAATATTTTTAGCTATTTTTTGGTAAATCTAATATAGTCCACCACAATACAAGATGTTTACGAATTTCTTTATTCCTCCATCATCACTAATAATACAGCACTGTCTGAAGAAATACATAGAGGTTTTGAAATCTAACCCATATGGGAAAAGACTAAAACTTGAGAGACATATTAGTGTTGTGCCCGGATAGTGGAATATATTTCCATTTGATCAGATATCAGCTTTTCTGAAAACAACATCACTATATAAGCAAAAATAGAATTGCATCAAGTTTTTTAATAAGTGTATTATTGCTCTTTTTTTCTTTATAGCTATTAGAAGCAAATAGGAAAATATTATTTTTTGATGGAAATCGTCTCAGAAATTCATTAAAATATTTTTTGTTATTATTGACAAGAGAGAACAAAGGAGGAAGAGAAGGGAAAGACGGTCATGTCATCTGAGAGACCAGTGACAAACTAGGGACATCTTGATTGAATCATCAATGCTTTAATATTGATGCTTTAAAATGCATCAATAGATTTAAATGGAACTTTGGAATTTTCCAGGTAGGTAGTTGGGAGAACATGGTTTACTTATCCTAGTATTGTCATAGGTACACCTGTCTATGCCAACAAAGTTTGACTTATTCTTCAGCAAAGTTGTCACTGTAACAGGTATCTACTCCCAGAGTACTCTGGTTCTTAATGTATAGGAGGTCCCACAGAAATATTGAATCACAAGTAGAATCCTCTGTGGGAAGAAGAGAGATATTAAAGTTTTGTACACTTGCCTTGTATGTAGCAGACCTGGTTGATACCCAACATCTCCCATGGATCCCAGAGCACTGTCAGGTGTAGCCAGAAACTGACTCTATAACTGCCTAAAGTAGGAATAAAGATGCCTAAAAGTACAAAAATAGTGGACATCTGAGAAGGATGACAAGAAAACCAGTTTTACTTCCTGTGTTCATCCGAGAGAATTTTTGTTTGCATTATATATTTCTGTTGTGGACTCAACTAAAGAAGTAGCTATAAGCAGTAAATAAAACCACCCTTTTCCCCTTATGGACTATCTATATGCCATTTGAAATAGATGTATATCAAAAACACGCTAAAAAACAACATACATTTTAATTTTATTGAAACCATTGTGATTTACAAAGTCCTTTATAGTTGGTTTTCAGACATACAATTAATCAGGGACAATCCCACCACCAATATTCCCCTGGTGCATCCCATACCACCTCCCCATATCCCCCAGACTACCAGTATAACAGGCTCATTTTAAGCTTATATTGTTAAAGTTTGGGTCTCTTAACTCCACTGTTGTTGTCTTTGCCTTGGATATTTAGTTCTGTCCTTTTTTGACACTGTCAATGTTCCTGAGATCATCTGGCCCCCCAGCCCCCTTCCTTTTATATTTGTGTTTCTCCTCTTCCACGCAGTTTCTTTCCTTCTCCTCACTATACTCTGGATCCAATGGTGTTCAAGACAGCTACTATTTAGACCATTGTGCTACTTCATGCAGCTATTCTAAATTCCACATATAAGTGATATCATTCTGTATTTATTCTTTTTCTGTCTTACTTCATTTAACATATCTTTCAGTTTCATTTATGTTGTTTCCAATTGCTTGATTGCATCATCCCTTACAGCTATGTAGGATTCCACTTTATGTATGTACCACATCTTCATAATTTACTTATCTTTTGTTGGACATCTAGGTTGATTGTAAGTCTTAGCTGTTGCACTGAGTGTGCTGATAAATGGTGGTGTGCATACATCTTTTTGAGTAAATGTTTTTCTGTCTTGGAAATTGACACCCAAAAGAGGAATTTCTGGGTTATATGGCAGCTCAATTTCAAGTTCACTGAGAAACCTCCATATTGTATTCCATAAGGGTTTGGACCAGGAAATCACCAGCAATGAGAGTTCCTTTCTCACCACATTCACACTAACAGAAATTGTTCCCAGTACTTTTGATAGTAGACTTTCAAATTAGGTAAAGAGATGCCACTCAGTTTCTTGTTTTTCAATATGAATTTAACTATCCCATGTCTTTTATGGTTCTACACAAACTTTAAAATCGATTGTCAAAAGTTTTTAAAGAAGCTTGTCTGAATTTGAATAGGGATTGCATTGAATCTATATAGTAGATTAAGTAAGATGATCATTTTATGTATTTTTCTCCATCATAAAGTGGATAGAATGGTTGTGATATGAAAATATTTTTTATTGTTCACAAAATAAGGAATTCAGTATTGGCTGATTTGAGAGTTCATTGGTGTTCCATAGAGAGCAGTTTGGCAATAGCGACAAGAGCTTGAAAATGTGTATGGTATTTCTGAAAAGCTAAGACTTGGGATATTAATAGATAAAGTCAATGTACAAAAGTTGAACTAACAATAATTATTATTGAGTAAGTCATACCAGTGGTACTTTACATGCAACTATTTTAACAATCATAGCAACCAAAAAGACATGGATATTATGATGATAAAAGGTTGCTAAATTTTATAGCAAATGTAACATGACTTACATGTAAAGATTCAAATCTATACCATGCAATAGGAGTCCAGAATCCTAGCTCTGAATTCCATTTTAGACTACCCCAAATGATATAGTTCTTGGCACTAATTTTGTCCTACCCCAATCATATATTGAAATACTAACCACCAATTTATTTTTACAATGAGATTTTTTTTTGTCTGAAGATAAGGCCATCAAAGAGATAGTTAATTTGAAATGTCATGCAGATGGGCTTTAATTCATATAATTAATACAGCAGATAACCTTGTAAGAAAATATAATGTACAAGTTCAGAGAAGGGTCCACATGATGGTAAGGAAGTAGAATGACTATATACTAGAGTACATGGAGTGACACTAAAGAGCAATTTAATCTGCTGAAACCTTAATCTTGAACTTCCAACCCTTAAGCTAATAAAACATAATTTCTATATGTGCCATTTAGCTATGATATTTTATTTTTGGTATCTTTAGGGCCCAAATATAAATACCTATAATAGTATGCTTTATTAGCATTAATCAAATTTTAGAACCTCATTGGACAATCTTATGGAGGATAAAATATGGTGTATAGGAATGATAGAAGTTAATAAGGAGGTTAAATAGAATGAGGATGATTATTATTCATTAATATAAATACACCTCAAAATGTTAAGTGAAAAAAGATAAATGTTATGTAAAATGTGGAATCATTTGTGTGATTAAAATGCATTAGAATTCAGCATATGAATAAATCAACATAAATCTATGATGTGACATTTCTTTTAGAAAGAAGAAAATCCAAAGTTATGTGGAACAATCAGTGTTTATCCATTAAAGTATCTTTTAATATATATGTGCAGTGACAATACTTGCTGATGGTTACATGAGAAATTAGCTATTATTCTTTGAACTTCTATTTTTTGTGTCTTCAAATTAAGTTTAAAAAGAGGAACAAATGCAATTTGATATTTGGTAAGGTTTTTCCAAGAATTTTTACTACAATATAAACAAAATATTTTTGTTATTGTTCTTTCAGCATTGCACAAGTTAGTTAAATAAATTTACAAAAATTCTACAGCTTGTAAAAAAAATTGCTTTAATAGAAACCTTGAAAATACAACCAAATTTGAACTTGGAGCATGCAATTACTTATTTACTCTTTCTGAGTTTCTTCTCTATCTCTGAAGAAGTTAGCATTCTCTTTTCTATTCTCTTCCTTTAAATAAAATGTCTTTAAAAATACAAAAAAGTCCCACAACAGAACTTTAAGAACAGTATAGTCACTAGAGACATTTTATTCTATTATTCTCAGCATAGATCTGCATCTCAGAAGTACTTTCTTTAGACACAAATTTTAAAAAGCATAAAATTTTCACCATGAGATAATTTAGTGAGAGATGTGCAAAGTTTATAATGATCGAGTATTACAAAACCTGAGGAACAAAAAAAGAGCCATTTGACTCTGCTAAATAAAACAGGCTTCAGACAACTGAATTCAGACACATCTATCTCCAGGAAAGTTTTCAAGTCTAAGACAGTGAATTCCCCAGTAGACTTCATCATTTAAATTTTAAAATGTTTCTGACAACTTGCTAGTTACAATAGTACTTACCATCTCTGCTCTTTTTTCCCCCAAGTCTATGTAAAGAGATTAGCATAGTACTGATTTTATGAGATATTGAAGTAGCCAGCTAACTAACATCATATGTGCTCAAGTGCTCAAGTGCTCTCCTTCATGTCTCTCTCCTACAGTCTTAGCTTTCACTATGTGTTGACTACTCTTAACTAATATAGCATGATCATTTTAGGGTCAGATCTGATATGAAACAAATATGGGTCACTCAATATAAACAATAGCTATTCAGCCCTAATAAAGTGTATTTGATAATTTATATGAGAAAAGGGTCAACAGAGATAATAGCATATAACATAAAATAAGTAGTTATGAATTTTTATAAAGCCTTGGCAAATGAGGTTCTTGGACCTTAAGTAACAACTATGTCCTCATTCTTGAAACCAGCTTGTTAAGCTATGTAGCATTAAGTCTCCACCTTCCTCAATGTACCTTTAACAGAAATTCTAGTTAGTCTCTACACAAATAGAGTCATAATCTCCAAAGGAGAGTACAATAGTCCAAGAAATCCTTGTCTAACCCTCCTGGTGATGAGGTTAGAGGTGTTGCAAATTGCTAAAATCTGATGAGTTTCTTTGAGAAGTAATAATTTTCAATGCTCTTGTGGTCTGGCAGAGTTAATACAGCTTTCAGCAGTCCCTAATTATCTCCTGGAAGGATTTTTGAGCTCTGGGATAACTGGATTTATTGAGAACACACAAAAAATGGTAAGGGCACTAATTACCCCCAAAGGGCATTTTGGTTTCTCATTGGTGTGGTTGAAATATATGTCGCTTCTTCCTCTCATGCTCAGCACTGTGCCTTCTGATCCAAATTTCCAGGCCTCTATTTAAACTCATGGATCAATGGGAGATTAAAAGAAGTCCAGAGAGAAACACAGTTGGCAATTTCAAATTCAAATGCAAAATGCATCTATTCTTCATTCCAGCTCATGAGATATATACTTTCTGCTATGAACTTTAAAACGACAGTTAAAATTTTGAAGCCACGTATCACATTAGAAGGCCAGCAAAGAAGTTGAAACATAAAACCTGTAACCAAACTACCTGTTTCTTGAGTCTCTGCTTTTAAGCTCTCAGTCACATGACCATGAATGCTTCATGCATTTTCTTGGTTCATCAATATGAGAACGATTGAAGGAACTTACTTGTAGTATTGTCTTCATGAATCAAAATAAGAATTGTCTTCATGAATCAAGATAAAGAATGTAGAATGTGGTAAATTCTGAGGGAAGGTGAAAAAAGAGACAAGAAAAGTGTCTGCCATAGAAGCAGGCTGGGTTGGGGGGGGGGCGACTAGAAACTGCAGGCATTTCTGGGATTATTATTGGAACATTATGGGCCTAAAATTCAACCATCAACAGCTTTCTAAATGTGTATCTCATGGAGATTTAATAAAAATATTTTTATTTTTATTTTTTTTAATTTTAAAGGATTTTTTAACTTTATGTATTTATTGATAAATTGATAGATTGGTTGTTGGGCCACACTCAGTGGTACTCAGGGGTTATTCCTGGCTCTACACTCATAATTACCCTGGCAGGCTGGGGACCATGTGAGTGCTGGGAATCGAACTGGGCCCCTCCTGGGTCAGTCACATGCAAGGCAAACGCTCTACCGCTGTGCTATCTCTCAGACCCAATAAAAAAATTGGGGGGGGGCATACAAGGTGGCACTCAGGGGTTACTACTGGCTATGCACTCAGAAATTGCTCCTGGCTTGGGAGAGCATATTGGGCACTGGGGATCCAACTGCGGTCCATCCTAGGTTAGCGTGTGCATAGCAGATGCCTTACTGCTTGTGCCATTGCTCTAGCCCCATAATAAAAAAATTTTTAATATGAAATGTCTCATTGATCATTTCTATGTTAATTACATCATTTTATACATACTTTTAGACATGGTATGTTAAATATATTTTCAACTTCTAGCATCAATATTTTTTCAAGTGTCATTACAAGAACATTTAAGATAGTACCTGTGATTTTCACTGTCATTTTGTCACTCAGCTGATGTAGAATCAGAAACAAGCAGTGAGGCCCCATAGCAGAATTGTGTCTCTTGCAATAACTATAAGATAATGATAAGTCCATGATCTCAGGTGCCCATCCTCTTGTCTGTGAAATAGAGATGTTTGTATCAGTTATACCTCTTAGAATATTCTTGAATATGAAGTGATTTAAGACACCTCAGACTTTGGGAAGAGCACAAGAGGCATTATAATACTCCACAAATATTAGCTCTGTCTCTATTGCCACAAAGTACACATATGGAGGGCGAGAGCAAATACAACAGGGAGAAAGGATATATAAGAGTTTTAAAAAAAAAATGATCCTAAAGACTATTAGACAAAGTAATGATTAAGAAAGTAACTTCCATGGTGAGAAATAATAACTTTTAACTAATAAAAATTTTTACCAAGTAAGAAGTAGAAGTTAGATATTGTATTTATTGTGATGCTTGATTGTTTTTCTTTTTTGGAGACAGGAGTGGCACTTAACACTTACTCAGGATCACTTCTATGAGTTTTGAGGGAATTTATGTGGTGCCAGAGATGGAACCTGGGGTGGCCACTGCAAGTCAATAATCCTATCCGGGGCCCGGGAGATAGTATGGAGGTAAGGCGTTTGTCTTTCATGCAAAAGGTCATCGGTTTGAATTCCGGTGCCCCATATGGTCCCCTGTGCCTGCCAGGAGCAATTTCTGAGAATGGAGCCAGGAGTAACCCCTGAACACTGCCGGGTGTGACCCAAAAACAAAAAACAAACAAACAAAAATCCTATCCAGTGTAGTATCGCTCCAGCCTCATGTATTAAGAGTCTTACCAGGAACTTTCTCACAATATTCTTGTTTCATTTTCACATTACTGAATCAATCTTCGGGTCTCTTTACCCACCACTTCTGTGTTTGGATCAACAGAAGGAAAGAGTTAGGATGCTCTATGTTTTTAATACAAAATGTTTGAAAGCCCTAGTACATATCAAGATAAATAATGTGGAATGTGATAAATTCTGAGAGAAGGTGAGAGACAAGAAAAGTAACTGCCATAGAAGCAGACTTGGATAAAAGATCAGGAGAGAAAATGGGGGCTTTGGTGGGGGAGGGGAATGTTCATTGGTGAAGGAATGAGTGGTGGAAAATTATAGGACTGAAATTATATTATCAACAGCTTTGTAACTGTTCTCACTCTATAAATTATCAGGTCTGCTTTATAAATAATCCCAAGAAATAATATAATTATGTCTATGCCTCCAATTCTCTTTGTGAATTCAAAGCATGAAGACCTTAATGCAAGACCATTAACAATTTTTAAGGCCCAATCATTTAGTCCTCTGGTCTCTTTGCTGCTTCTCAAACCTTCCATAATTTCTCATCTTGAATTTTTCCCTTGTCTCTTATCATTCTGAAACCCCATTAGCTTTACTTACCATTCTTAACCCCTTCAAATCAATTGTTATCAATAATAATAGTTTGTCTCTGTTTGCATTTTTTGTCTCCACCATGCTTTTTAATTTTCTTCATAATAGATACAAAAGCTGCCAAGGCAATTTTTGTTATCAGTTCTCTACTTTGACTATTCTTTCTGTAAGATAAAAATTTATAGTTTCTAGAACCTA
>PVKC010023023.1:0-17439 GCA_004027635.1 Crocidura indochinensis
AGTTTCTGTCATGGAGTGTACACCACTCTTCACCAGTGCAACTCAAGGATTCTTAACTCAGCTAACAATAAAATTGTGAGTGCTATTTGAATATTAGTAGGAAGAGTCCAAAATGCATGCATCATATATATGTTTTCAAGGTAGGTTTCTTGTTTAATTCCTCTCCAGATCCCTAGTAATCAAATGGTAATCTCTAATGATGTTTTGGGCAAAAATGAAATGGCAACACAAGGCACCAAGCATAGGAATCCAGCCACAGGTTGAAAAACATAAGCCATCCCCCTCAGGACTTCTAGAGAACATCCCTTATGAAAAGGAAAAGACATATTCACAATAGAAATAAGTCAAGTTGTTATAAAGGGATCAAAGTATTGAAACTTGTAGAGAATAGGATTTTAGAGTCCAGGATTTATTCTTAGATAAACTCTTAGAAGCAATACTAGTATGGCAGGTGTAAAAGAAGGCAAGGAATCTATCCAGTCACTAATATATGGTAATATGTTACTATAACACTTCCTCTCATAAAAGAGGGCCTTGCTTGGTTTGTGAGTCAGAAAAAATTAATGTTGGCTCAACTTGGCTGAGTTTATTCTTGTGCCTTGACTTAAGTAGGAGTATAAGATTTAGTTGATCTAGGAGTGGTCTTGATTTTGAGGCCATGCTATTTTCCCATGTGCCTTGCCTATTTCTCCAGCTATCTTGCAACATGTGCCATACAATAAAAAGTTATGAAGACATTAGGGAGATGTAAATCAAAACAACAGTGAATTATCATCTTATACCACAGAAACTGGCACACAAACATCATAAAGAACAAGAACAATCTGTGCTGGTGGGAATGTGAGGAGAAAGGAACTCTCTCATTCACTGCCGGTGGGAATGCTGTCTAATGCAGTCTATCTGAAAAACAATATGGAGATTCCTCAAAAAATTGGAAATTATGATCCCAATGATCCAGCAATACCACTCCTGGCTATATACCCTAGGAACACAAAATCACAATAAAATGCCCTCTGCATGGTCATGTTCATTACAGCTATATTTACAATATCCACAATCTGGAAACAACCCAGATGCCTGACAACAGAAGAGAGGCTAAAGAAACTGTGGTACATATACAGAATGGAATACTATGCAGCTGTCAAGAAAAATGAAGCCATGAGATTTTCTTATATATGGATTGACATGGAAACTACTATGCTGAGTGAAATGAGTCAGAGGGAGAAAGATAGACTCAGAATAGTCTGTGAGATTTAAGAAAAATAAAATACAGTAAGACAGTTTGATAATAGTACCCAGAGACAATAGAGATGAGATTTGAACAGCCAGCCCATGATATGAAGCTTACCTGAAAGATTGGTGAATGCAGGAGAAATAATTACACCAACAACTATCATGACAATGGTAGTGAATGAGAGAAACAGAATGCCTGTCTTCTTCCCCAGAAAGTAGGGGAAGAGGGAGATGGGGGGAGTGTTGAAGGAAGTGTATATTTTTATGACTGAAACCCAATTACAAATATGTTTATAACCATAGTGCTTAAAGATATTAATAAAAAAACAGTTATGAAGACAGAGAAGATGTAATTGTGATCATTAATTTAAAATGTCTACTATAACTTCTATCTTTTATGTGGGATAATTCTTTCAAACAAGGTATCTTATAAACTTTGGCTATTGATGCCTGAGGTAACAGAAAGCCTATGGGTAGTGTTAGTTAGGATATAGGGTATATTGACTGCCAGAGGTCACTAGAAAAATCATCTGGTCTTTTGATGACTATGAACCTTCAAATGTCAATATATGAGTGTCTTCTTGGGGTTGTTGAGCTTTTCCTTCAAAAACTTCACTTTTTTCTTATGTGATTGATAGAGCCTGATAATTCTTTTATTTTTCCCATTTTTATTAAAATTGCCACTGTAATAGGCATGAAAAATATTTCACTAAGCATTTTATTTGCTTTTTGCTCATGACTAATGTGGTTGAACATTTTTCCATGTATGTATTGGTCCTTTATATGTCTTCTTTTGAAGTATTTTTATTCACATTCTCTGCCTATTTTTAATCAAAACATTATTCTTGATATTATATGAGTTCCTTATATGTTTTGGATATTAACTCCTTAGTAGATATAAAGTTCACAAATATTTTTTCTTATTTCAGAATTGTCTCTTCACTTCATTAATTGTTTTCTTTGCTGATCTGTCTCTAAAACTGATAATTCTGAGAATTAAGGAGGACCTGAGGATGGCACAGTTCTGGATACAGATGTTCACCAAACACTATTTTCCAGTCCAGGACTCACTTCAGCTTTCTTCTAGAATGGACATCCCATATTTAAGAGTCTCTTATTCCCTTTTCTGAGAAATTACATCTGTGGGTGGTGGGGGAAGGCAACAGTAAAGGGAAGAATATGGCAAGAACAGTTTTGTTGACTATGGGTTTCCACTCCCCCAACTTCCCATGGAATCTAGAGGTGTGTGGTCTCTCCTGCCACTTAGTTTTCTTGAATTCTATAGGGAAATGAAGTATTGTCCTAGAGTTGTCTCACTTGAAACACTGGAGCTCCAAAAAAAGTGACTATCTATGGAAATTCTGAATGGAACTTGGAAAAGGGACATGACAGTATCTTTTGCTTATAATATTTTAGTTCTACTTAGCTCTCAAGGACTGGTGTATATTTCAATGACAAATTAAATTTTATAAATGTGGATATGAAGGGAAGTAGTGTTATGACATAATTACTTAGGCTCAATTTTCAAGTTTGCACCATTGAGTCAGTGTATTTGGAAATTGTAGTATAAACAATGGTTAGTCTAGTGCTCTCTATATATCTATTTTTAATTATCTGAGAGAAAAATATAACTTTCCAGATTTCTCACTTTATACATGCTACACAGTGGAATACTATGCAGCTGTAAGAAAAATGAAGTCATAAAATATGCTTATATAGGATGAATAAGGAAAGTATTATGCTCAGCAAAACAAGTCAGAGGAAGAGAGATAGGCATAGAATGATGGCAATCATTTATGGGATATAAAAAACAGTATGGTAAGAATAACCAGAGACAATAGAGACAAGGACTAGGAGGATCAGTTCATGGTAGAAAGCTTGCCACAAATAGCAGTAAAGTGCAATTAGAGCAACAAAAGTATCATGATGATAATGCTAGTAGGAAATGATCCCTCTGGACAAGAACTGGGTGCTGAAAGGAAATAAAGCGATATGCATGATACCCCTTCAGTAATAATATTGCAAACCACCATGACTAAAACGAAGAAAGAGAAGAGAAAGAGGAAGAAGAAAATATTTAGCACAGAGGCAGGCAGGGGAGGAAAGCAGGGAAAGAGTGGAAGGAAAACCGGGGACATTGGTGATAAGAAATGTGCTCTGGTGAAGGGTTTTGTGAGTTGCATGACTGAAACTCAATCATAAACAACTTTGAAATTGAAAAAATAACAACTGTATTATGAACAACCTTGTTAAATATGTTTAAAGTGATTTTTTAAATCTAAAAAATAATAAAATATTAATGTTAATAATAAAAAATCTGCTTTCTTCCAGTTCATATTTAAATAGTCAAAACCTCATGTGTTTGTGTGACATGCTTATCTTACAAAAACTAATTCAAATTCCTCCTTTTACAGATGAAGATTACAAGAACCAGAGTCAAGTAATGTTTCCAAAGTCTCACAGCTGTTTATATCAAATCTCTCACTTCAACTGATGTTTTTATTCACAACTCCAATTTGGTCTGGTCAGACTTGTTTCATTAACATATAATGTGACTTAAAAAAAAAAAGAAAAGAAAAGAAAAAGAAAAATCCTCCTAACTTCTATTTAATACCTAAAATAAAATTAGAGCTGCCAACTTTACATTTTACAGTAGTGGAATATTTTAGCCTCTCCAGGATGCAATAAGGAAAATAGAGCAGATGAGGTGACTTGTTTCCCAGTACTGTACAATCTGAGAATTCTACGACCAAGGTTCTGGCATATTTGGTGTCTATTGAGGCTCCCTCTCTAATTTTCAGGTGATCTCACAAAGTAGAAGGAGCAAGAGAAGTCTCTGTACTCTCTTAGAAGAATCAGAACTGGTGTAATCACCTCCTAATGGCTCAATTCCAAATCCCACCACACTGGGGACTGAATCTATTTTAACATATGAATTTAAGGAGAAGGCATTCAATCCATAGCAAGGAGTACATGTTTCCACTTGACATGTAGCAGAACTTCTTTGGAAAGACAACATGACAAAGCCTGGTATACAAAGCCAGAATCTATTTGGCATAGCAGATTAGAACTCTTGACACTAGAATATAAGATTCTGTTCACTGAAGCCATTGTTCAGGCCCCAATTTCCACCTGATAATGAGAGAAAAGTCAACCAGATGAGTGCAATCTTTACATGAGGGAGGTCAGATTAGATCTCCATCATCATAAGGTCCCATGAGCACTTGCAGGAGCAATCCTTAAGCACAGAGGTAAATGCAGTAAAAATCTGATCTAAGACCATAGCACAGTTCCACAGTCCTTAAATAATGTCACTTGGAAAAAAAGAGAGCAGGAGATGTGTGGCTAAAAAAAGAGAACACTGAAGGATGCAAAAGCTAGGAATAACACTAAAAAATTGTACATGGTAGATAAATAAGGCCATATTTCAAGAAGTCCACAAACAGATATATAGAAATGTCATATTGATGTGCAAATGTTTACTAGCAACCTCTGCTCTCTAATGATAGTGACATGACAATTTTGAGAGGAAGTGATCAGAGAGGAATGTTCAAGTAAAGATGCTTCAAAAGGTATCAAATATTGTCAGATAAAAACACAGAAATAAAAAGTTGAATAGGAGCAATAGCAAAGAAAGTAAAACATTTGCCTTGTACACAGCCAACCAGTTTTGTTCTCTGGCATCCCATAACGTTCCCTGAGCCTGCCGGGAGTGATTACTGAGTGCAGAGCCAGGAGTAATTCGTGAATGTTGCCAGGGGTTAAACAAAACAAACAAATAAAAACACAGAAATAGGGGCCGGAGAGATAGCATGGAGAAGGACGGCGTTTCAAATCCCAGCATTCCATATGGTCCCCCAAGCCTGCCAGGAGCAATTTCTGAGCATAGAACCAGGAGTAACCCTGTTAACTTAATGCAAAACAACAAATGTTTTATTAGCACAAATAGGTGTCCTAATATCACATATGTTCTACTTATACTAGTAAAGTATTCATGGTTCATATGAAATTCTAATTTCACTAGACATCTTCTACTTTAATATTAACTCTAGCCTCCTCAGGTACTGTAGGTACTGGAACAATCTAGCTATCATCTCGCCACTCTTTTTAAAGATCTAGGGAGGTATACTGAAACAACCTGGTAGTTGTTGGTCTAAATGAAAAACATAATTTTTCTCAAGAAAAACTGCCCTCCCGAGTGTCTTGGAGCTAATACAAACTACCCAGCTGTTCCAGCTGGGGCTGTCATTATAGAACTCAATAAAATGGATCCTCTTCAGCTCTGGGGGATTGAGAGCTGCAGGGCTTCCTCACGTAACAATGAGAACTTGTCGTTTTTGTTTAGTAAACATAAAGCTTGACACCAAGCACTCACCTCCACTGGTTTGTATCTGACTGCACTGCCAGCCAGGGGCAAGGCCTGTAGCTTCCTGGTCAGGGATCTTGTTAGAGAGAAAGCAAAGACCAGAGATGTTCCCAGGAGAAAAGATCCAAGAAAAGGATTTAAAAAATATAATCGTGCAAAACTGCAACCAGCCTTGCCCTAAATCCATATCCTGTCCTTGCTACCTCAGGGAGAAGAGGCTTCCTTCTCTGGCATCTCCCTCAACTCCCTCCTTCCCCCAACACCAAGCTCTCAGCTAAGATTTCTTGTCTGCCAAGCCCTCTGTGAGTTGGCCCACTGCTCCACATTCAAGAATCCTAAACCAAAGCAGAAAGATTGGAAAGTAATTGTGAACTTCCTGCCTTTCATCAGTTGAAGCCAGATGCGGGGCCCTCATCAGCTCAGCCCACCAAGGGAGCCACCCCAGCTAATGCGGTAAAAAACTTCCAAAGGTTCTGCTCATGATCTTAAAAAGGAAAACAGAAAATAAAGCAAACGTGAAAGGGGCTAGCCAGTCTCGCCACCCTCTCTATTTAAATCTGCTCTGTTGCACCTGAGAGCCTTTCTTCTGAGACCCTAATAGAAGGTGATATCATGTCTGGGGCTGAAGTAAGTTGATATTTCCTAGCTTGCTCTTCAACTAGTAGAGTTGGAGTTATTCTCCAGTCCTAAGCTGTTCCACAACATCCCACTGAACAAAGGAGGGGGTACTGAAGGCATACCCCAGTTGTGAGTGGGGCATAAAGAGAGGGACCTGGAGAGGAGATGCAATTGATCTGAAAATAGCCAGAATCGGTCATGACAGGAAAGTTAGATTCTTAAGGAACTGAATTCAATGATCAGATTGGCTGTTCCACAATAGATGGAGACTGGACCTTGATCTAAACCTTCAATCTCCTGGCCCAATAGCAAGTTAATTACAGAGTCAAACCAGATTGGAATCACCTTTTTATCTATGTAACAGGTTGAAGTCAGTGCATACCACTGGTGAATCACACTTGGAAGTGTTTTGTTTAACACAAATTGCAGAGGGAGGAAGGAAGGAAGGAAGGGAGGAAGGAAGGAAGGAAGGAAGGAAGGAAGGAAGGAAGGAAGGAAGGAAGGAAGGAAGGAAGGAAGGAAGGAAGGAAGGAAGGGAGGGAAGGAGGGAGGAAGGAAGGGAGGGAGGGAAGGAGGGAGGGAGGGAAGATGAAGAGAGGAAAGAGGATAAAAGGGAGGGAAGAGGAAGGGAAGGAAGAGGAAGGGAGGGAGAAAGAAAAGAGGAAGAGAGGAGGAAGGAAGGGAGGGAGGAGGAAGGAGGAAGGGAGAGGATGGGAGGGAGGGAGGAGGGAGGGAGAAGAGAAAAAAGAGAATGGAAGAGAAGGGAAAAGAAAGAGAAAGGAAGGGAAGGGAAGGGAAGGAGGAAAGGGAAGGAGAGGGGAGGGGAGGGAAGGGAAGGAAAGAGAAGGGAAGGGATAAATTGTGGCATATATGCACATTGTATTATGTTCAGTGATATCATCCAAAATGATTTCTTTCCTAAGTAGTATAAAATGAAGCTTAGTAAAACAATAACAAATGACTGAAGGCAACAGAACCTGAGAATTGGCTTACATACCTGAGCATACAAGGTGGAGGTTCAGTAGGGGGACATTGGTGGAGAAAAGCAGACACTCTGGTGGTGGATGTAGTGTTAGAACATTGTATGTATAAAAGCTCTAATTTCAATGGTAGTATAAATCTCTACTCAAAATTCTAACTTTGCTTCATTAAACACTCACAAATGGACAACGAGTGAAAAAAAGTTTGAAAGGTATGCTCCTGGGATTTGGGGTGTGTGGGGATGCAGGGAAGGGAGCTGCCTTGAACTAGTGATCTGAAAAATCTGCAGGCAATCAATCTGGCTGTTTCTCAGGGGGCACCTCCAAGAAGCATTTTTTTAAAGACATGACCAGGTCCATAGTGACTATGTTTCATCCCATTTCAGCTAGATCCTTCTAGCTGACTCACCAGATAACCAGATAATTCTGTGCAACAGAGAGAGACCAGAGCACTGAAGCTCCTGTTCCCTGCTGCTTCTTCTCTAGTGATACAAAAGTTGGCCAGGAAGTTCATCAACTGAATCCCAATTCAACACTCCCTTAGCTCCACACCTACTAAAAACAAAACCATAAACCTTCTTTTCTATTGTTCCTTTAAGCCCAAGTATCATATACTACTTCTTTCCCATACATTCACCTGAAATACTTGTGATCCATTTACTGCTGAATCTAACAGCAACTTTACGGCATTTTCTGAGTTGATTCCCCTGTTATCTTTGATGCTTCTAGTTATTCTCAACCTGAACACTCAGGAGCCAAGTTTTCAGGGAGTACCAACTACAGCCCACCACCTGTTTTTAGCTGACACCCAAACAGAGACTGTTTTTAATATTTTTAATAATTGGAAAGTATCAAAATAAGACTAATGTCTTATGACACATGAAAATTCTATGAAATTGAAATTTCAGTGTTCATAAAATTTTGATGAAATGCAGTCATGCCCATTCATTTTCATGTGGTCTCTGAGTTGCTTTTATGCTTCAATGACAATATTAAATAGTGACAATGGAAACCATCTGATCCATAAATTCAAAAATATTTTATATTAAGTTCAGTACTAAAATATTATTTTGACCCTGTTTAGTCCACCAATGCGATATGTCTCTCTTTCCCAAACTTCCATGGAAGAAGCCATGTAAACTCCTATGCCATAAACTAAACCCTCATAATAACTACTGCTAGAATCCTTAGTTAAGTGACAAAAATTCAGAATATTTAAATTTACAACTCTCCTCTCCTTTCCCCACAAATAAGATTTTGCAATTCTTTAATTTAAACTAAGATTTCCTTGCGCTGAAATTTTATCTGTTTTAGTACTAGACAGTTTGTCAATTTACAATCTCATAATTTTTTTATTTTGTTGAAATAAACCTATAAATTCCTAAAGCTAGTAGGCTCTATGTGTTATTCATTAATACAAATGAGTTGAGCCCTTAATACAGGGGTCCTCAAACTTTTTAAACAGGAGGCCAATTCACTGTCCCTCAGATCGTTGGAGGCCTGACTATAGTAAAACCAAAAACTACGAACAAATTCCTATGCACACTGCATATATCTTATTTTGAAGTGAAGAAACAAAATAGGAACACGTACAGTATGTGGCCCGTGGGCTGTAGTTTGAGGACCACTGCCAGAACATGCAAGAAACTGTAGAAGATTTGAACATCTTACTTTTGTGAAGCTATTGATATGCCTTAATTTAAAGAATCAACTTTTAGGGATTAACAATTTAGGATGTGAGACTTCAAGAGGTGAAAGATCACATTTGAGTGGGAAAAAATATGCAAATTCATCTTATCTTCAGGGGCCAACACAGGGTAGTCAGATTAATAGGAGTTCTGAGTCCCAAGAATAAAATTCATCCCTTCCTATGTAGGATTTCCCTCAAATTAGAACATTGAATGATAAATGGTTCCTTTTTATATAAGAGATAATTTCTTCTTTGTTGTTGTTGTTGTTGTTTTTGTTTTGGGGCCACACTCAGTGACACTCGGGTGTTACTCTTGGCTATGCGTTCAGAAATTGTTCCTGGCTTGGGGAATCATATGGGATGCCAGGGATAGAACCATGGTCTGTCCTACGTTAGCCCTGTGCAAGGCAAATGCCTTACGGCTTACGCCACTACTCGACCTTTTTTTTAGAAGAGATAATTTCTTTTCTGGCCTTATATATTGTAAAGTTTTAAGAATTAAAGCAGTGCTTTCCAGGGGGTTCAGAAAAGGAAGGTCAGGATCATCACTCAATTTAGCAAAGTAGAGTGGGGGGGGGTAGTAATAGATTTGGGTGCAAGTGGAAAGTTCTATCTATTGTGGGCCAAACTAAGGCATATTTCTAGTGGGATGCTGAATAATTTCTTCTGCTGGAAAAAAGATAGGTCAAGTAAGTTTGAGGACCTCTAGTAAAGCCAGAGACTAACAAGTCTAGAGAATGGGACATGGACTGTATAATATGTAGCAAAAGTATTCTTCAGAATAGTACTAAGATGGAACTGATAGCCTTATGAGAGTATAATAAGTCCCTACTATGAAAGATTTAAAAAAGATAAGGTTATGTTGAACCCTGACTTTAGTCCACCAAAGTGATATGTCTCTCTTTCCCAAATCTACTTGGAAGAGTGCATGTGGACTTTACCTCAATAAAGCTTATCTAAATAAAGCATGGCAATGGTTAGGTTAGACTCTGTCACCCCACCCCAGGTATTATTCACACCCCAGCATCATCTACTTCATCTGGAGTGTGAGTTCATACAGGTTCTCTGTCTTTACCCCAGATTTATCAGATTAGAATCTCCCAGACTAATTATAGAGATTAACTGAACCTCTAGGTGATTCACTGATACATTGAGTATCTTGAAACTTTGCATAGCATGAACTAGGTTAAGTTTCAAATTTCCTCCCAACTCTTAGCATTCACCTTTAAAATTATGTAGTAAGAGACAAGACACTGATATATTATTATGAGTAATATCTCCACTGTTTCTTTAAGAGATGACCCAAAACACTCTCTCAACTTTCAGATATTCAGTGTCATTACTTCTGTACTGTTATTAGGGTGTCAAATTAAAAAAAAAAAGTTGAGAAATATCACAACTAAGACTTTCTGATCTAGGTATTGGAGTTTTCATATGTACAGAAGAGCAGTATGCCAGTATACTAAACTCATCAAGCAGTACATTCTTGTTCTTACAACACCTATACCACAGTACGACAAAGAGGGACTGTCGGGCTTGTTTTTGATCCAACTCTGAGAGAAAACAAAGTTTCTGGGAGCCTATGCAAATAGAGCCAATGACATGATGGGGCCCACAAATAGAGTTCCTTCATTCTCAATATCAGAAGGAAAATGAAAGGCAGTGGACTTGTGTGATCCCTTCCCAGGCTCCCCCACCCCCAACCACATTGTATTCTGCACACATGCTGAAACATTAGCATCGGCTGATTTGGAAGGAATATTGGAAATGAAGTGATAGCAGAGTAAATGTCAATGCATTCAGTGTGACACTGTGAGCACCAGATCTTAAACAGCTTCATCATTGTGGCATTTACTGTATCCTGAAATAATATTAATCCCACTGTTGTCCTTCTTGATGGAATCATCCATGAATATGGTTTATGGGCCTGGCCAAAGTGATAATAGGTTAAAAGAACAGCCTATCCAGTGTTCCACTAAATTAAGGTCGCTTCATGGAATTTAATGAAACAAGTGCTGCATGGGGTTTTCAAAGGACGTTCTTGTAATTCATGTCTATTTAGGGCTCCTTATAACCAGAAACCTAATTTCTTAGAGTAAAATAGCTTTTTGTAAAACATGGTC
Source organism: Crocidura indochinensis (assembly GCA_004027635.1). Lineage (NCBI taxonomy): Eukaryota > Metazoa > Chordata > Mammalia > Eulipotyphla > Soricidae > Crocidura > Crocidura indochinensis. The sequence continues at coordinate 11,011 of PVKC010023023.1, forward strand.
ATATCGAAGAATAAAAGAGAAAAACTTTAAAGGGCAATAATCAGATCTCAACAGTAATATTTTGCTATTTCAAATTCAAAGTTTAAGCAGAAAAAAGAAAAAGAAAAGTTGGGTGGGGTAATAAGACATTTTTGAATCAAATCATATATGAAAATTAATCAGATTTATATGTAATTCTCCAGCTGGATACTAAAAAGAGGATCTTGTCCCACACGGTCTCTTTAGCTTAGGAAAAGAAAAAGATTTGGGAATTGGGATATAGAAAACCATAATCAGAATTAAAAAATATATAATGAGAATGAAAAGAGCTATTTAGACATTGAAATGACAAATGAAAAATGACAAATATCTCTGCATACCTATTTCTATTTCACTTGCTAAACCAGGCTTATAGCTTTAAACCTTCATGAAATAAGTCACACCCAGATTCACATCTCTGAAAATGCAAGAACATTCCATTTCCCCTGCCAAAGACTGAGCCAAATGATCCTAAGTCAAGGATCAAATAATCAAAGACATTTATTTAGCATCCAATATGAGTGAGAAAACATTACATCTATGTTTTAGGGTGAAGTCTCGAAAGGATATAAAGAGCTTTTGTGTGTCACTCTTTTTCCTTATGATCTGTCACAGTGACTTTTTTAACCCTAAATTCAGAAAACAACTTATTTCAGAGAAAATAAAAGAGTTGCTGGAGAGATAGTATAGTAAGTAAGTTGCTTGCATACTAACTAACCTAGGTTCAATCTCCATCACTGATATAGTCCCCCAAGCACCTCTTGGAGTGAAAATGTTTTTGTAAAATAAAGGAATAAAGAAAGGGGGGGCAGGACATCTCTCATGGTATGAAAGAGGATCTCCTAAGCAGGATTTCTGACTTCAGCTTTTTTTAAAAGGTAGAGACTGCAAAGAAAAATACCAATAGGTATCAGATAGGGAGATCTGATCAGATATATCAGATAGGGTTGATAGGGACTGTGTTCAATAAGATCCTATTTGTCCCAGGGATAGGAGGAAGACTACACAGAGCACAGCACAATTGCTTATGCACAAGAGCCTAGATTAAGGGTTGTGGTAGTTTGATTTCTCAAATAATTCTAGAAATTTCAAATATTTTGCTAAAAGGCTAGCAATATGCTTTGCTTAAATTTATTTCTATTTGGGAGGTTCTCCTAAGCTGTGCTCAGGAATCCTGGAACACTCCGTGATTCTCAACAAATGCCCATAAGTTCAATGCTATAGCAAGGCCTTGAGAATCTACTGGCGCCAAGACCACCTGGGCCACTCTGTAGTGCATGGAGGTCTCCAGGATCAACTTGGTAGTGCATAAGAACTCCGGGAATAACTACAGATGTGCTCAGGGCTTCCAAGGTCATACTCAGCAGTGCTAGAGGGACCACGGGGTACCAGGGATCATATCAGGTTGGCCACAGACCAAGACAGGCAACTTAACCTCTGTACTATTTCTCCATCCCTAGTGCTTAAAAATTGTAATAAAATAGAATGCCTATGAACCAGTCAGTAGTAATTAGGCAAATCTTGGTATTTTTTCTGAGTTATGGGTTATTTTCCCTGATTTCTTGAAAGCAGAGGGGCTGTAATCTGCCTCTTCTATCTTTTGAGTGACTATTGCTGTGGGTTTTCATTTAAAAAAAAAAAGCCCCCCTCCCTTTCTTGGAAGGCCAAAGTCTCTTCTGAGCTGCCCATTTCAATAAAACTTTGTGTGTGGTAGAGGAGAGGGTATAGAGAGGTCTCCCCTGATGCTTTCACTTATCTCTTAAGATAAAGCAGGTTTAATTTCCACGTCTGCTAAAGATAAATTTACTTTGGCTCAGAAGACTTGTATATCATAGGCTTGGTGCAAGTTTCCAGAGAAGCGCTCTGATCCCAAGTTTGGTCATGACAAGAAACCCCATTTTGTTGCTTTGAAAATGTCAGGAGTAATCTGCCCACAGCGCTTGGAGCATTCCAGGAAGATGTTGCGTAATAGCTAAATGCAGGACTGGAACAGAAGCAAGCTCTGGCCCCAGCAAAGGGAAGAAAGAGAGAAAGGGCCACGATGGCAGCAGCCATTCAGACTTGTGCGTTGAAGAAGAACAATATGCCCAGCTGCCCAGATTTTCCAGTAGAGCGCACAGAGGAAAGTGCGAGTCAAGAGCCTGCCCTTCAGCACACAGGGCCAAGCTCAAATAGGTCTTTTATCTAACCCTTCTGGTCTCCCTCCTTTCTCTTGCCTGTGAACTCACAGCAAGGATACTCTAGACTCCCTGACAACTTGTTCTACTCATTTAACTCCTTCTGTGTCTATTTTTTAGATGAATTATGAGTTTTTTAAAATCATGGTATATTTATGATATCTCTTTATAGTCAAAGAGACATAACACCATCTGTGAGCTCAATTAATATTTATGGGAGAAAAGAGAGAGTTCACCAGCAAATAAAAGTCAAGTTCAGCCACAGAGTAGAATTCTATTGCATAAAGAACATAGTAGGAACAGGGAAAATGGCAGACCTCCTATCAGTTAACAAATCATTTATAAAATGTTATTTTTCAGATTAACACCCCAACTTCCCAGTCACAATAACTTGAAGAAAAATAGATATATGATTTCTATACACTCTTGCGGCTTTGCTTTTGGACATCTTAGAATATTTATTAGGTCCAATCATGCCAACAACAACAATGAAAACTATTAAGATAGTAATATACAGTTTGAAATATGTTCAGCTAAATGTTGCTTGATAAAAATATATGTACCTCTTACCCTGTAACAACCCATTTACTTTCTAGATAGTCAAAAAGAAGTGATTAATTTCTGAAATCAAAATGGAGAGCGATCTGATAATTTTTTTTACCAGTATAACTAGGTAAAACTGAAAAATCTTCCTAATCGAAATCAATGCGATCTTCAAAGTTTGGAGCAGGTAGGATAGGACTCACTCTCTTCAGCCATCACCTAATCAAGCTCCTGAACCTGTTCCCATTATTAACTCCCATACATTAACTTCCCTAAAAATTGTCTCTGTCCTCTGCCTCCTCATACTTCCTTTTCTCTAATCCGTCTAGACCATTCATAGTTCTCTAGACATTCTCCTTACAGACTAGTGACTATAATAAACCTATTATTTCTTCTTACAAGTCCTCTTTCTCTCATTTTCTATTACCATTCCACTCCTATGCCTATTTTCTTCCCTCAGAGTCAAACACATATGGCATTTCCTCTTCCTTCCTCTGGGAAGCCATTACTGTTTATTTTAAAATCTCCCCCAATGATTTTCTTCTCTCAAATGAATGGTATGTATTTTGTTAGATCTGAAGATGAGGCATATCCATTGTATTTCTCATTAAATTTTACTCCTCCTTTATCTCCTTACCTTTCTTAGTTGCTGTTGCTATTTTTATTGAATTGATGGGGCATTTTGCACTCACACACCTGGCTATTACATTTATGGTTTTAGCTTGGTGCTTGCTAGGGATCACATATCAGATTGCTTTAAGTTTTAGAGTCTAAGGTCTTGGTGACTTATATCTCAGTTTCTTGAACTTTTCCCACTCTTGTTCTCTTTTGGAATCTTACAACATGCATGAGTGCTACCAGAAATACCTCAGACTCAGTACAAGTTTTATTTTTAGTTATAATTTCATTATTGCATTATAGTGAAAGTAGAAGGCAGAAAAGGGATCCAGGTAATGTTGTTCATTCAACTGGTCATTTTAATTAAACCAAACTGTAGAATAGCTAGTAAGTGAGAGACCATGGTAATGGCTAAGGGGCAGAAATGTAAACATATAAAATGAGGTGTAAGAGAGAGAGAGAGATTTATCTTTCACCACTAACCTGTGATCAAACAAATGACAGCAAAATAGCAGTTCTCACACAAGGTCTAAAAACAGAAGAAACCTGAAAGGATAAGGAGAAAATAGGTGATGGACCTTCAGAGAGAGACTGTAGAGTCTCAGTGACAAATTACAGAATAGCAGACTTCAGACAGGAGAAAAGTATACCTTAGAGCAATGCACAGGACACCTTAGAGCAGTGTGTCATTGAAGAGTGACATACAGTGATAAAGGTTGGCAGGTAGACAAGTGACATAGTACAGGAGAAGAGAGACAAGCCTACACATCAGCAAGTGTCTTAAATCTAACTCCCTATAAAGAAAATTTAATATCATAATCATTACCAGTTTTATATATTAATTTTGCATAGAATACTGAAGGACTACATAGAAACTTGGGCCAGTTTCTCAGGAGTAGTTGCACGTTCACGAACCTTTTACTGTTGTCAAATTTTTTTGCATCCCTACATTTATTTTCACAACCCTACCTAGGGTCATGATCCAAGTTTTAGAAGCTTTATTCTACAAGAAATAAAATCTCAAACTTGGGGTCGGAGCAGTGGCGCAGTAGTAGGGTATTTGCCTTGCATGCAGCTGACCTAAGATGGACTGCAGTTTGATCCCCGTCCCATATGATTTCTAAGTGCACTGTCAGGAGCAATCCCTGAGCATCACTGGGTGTGACCCCCCCCCCAAAAAAAAACCCTCAAACCTAATCCTGTAATTGCCTCAAGACTAAAAAATGAGCACCTAAGGGCAGCCACTATAAAACAGTCACATTGATTTGTTTTTCTTCCAAACTTTCTCTGAAGAAGTCTTCTGGCTCTTGAGAGTGGAATGCCCTTAACCACTTTCAAGTTGGTGTTGCCCCAGTTGAATAAAGCTTTGCAACAAACAGTTTTAAAAAGTTTAGTACATCTCAGTTTATCTTTTTACCAGCAGAACCCTAATGGTGCAAGAAAATTTAAAGTCAAGTGATCAGACAATAGCAATTATTCTACTTCTGGCATTAATATTTATTTGTTGGAGAAAAAGGGAAGAAGTCTTCATGTTCCAGACCCTTCATGCTCACAGGGAAGACAGGGCAAACATGTTAGAGTGTGATGTCCCTATAATGAATGTGATGAGCAGCTTCTGCTCACAGAAACTGTACACATGCAACTTCGATCCCTCTGAATCAAGAACAAGGTGCAAGGGAACTCCTGGATCTGAAGCCAGGCAGGACAGCGTCTGCCTGCCATCTGCAGAAGTAATCCACTTTGCTCTATCTCATTTGGCTGTTCTGTTTGCCTTTGAACCATACATAACCCCCTTCCAGCCTCAACCTCAACACCACACCCCTCTATACACAGTCACACAGTCACACACTCTTTTTCTGCCTCCCTCTACTTCTTTCATCTTATCTTCTGATTTCTTCTCCTTTCTGAGCCTCACCATACTGCGCTTTTTTTCTATAGATCCAGGTCTCTAAGGCGACACCCCAGGGTCCTGCAAAAAAGTGTACGCTGAGGGGCGGGCAGAGGACTGAAGAAATCAAGATGGAATTCTTTAAATAATACTAAATGAACAATAAACACAATCCAGCCCAGCCCAAACCCGCACTTAGCTACTAAGTTCCCAGTCAATGGTCCATCTGTCATATTGTTAAGATCTTTAGAAGTTGTTTAACAAAATGTTAAATGAGATGACATTCAGCAGGCAGCAAAATGGTTGACTGCCTAATGCAACCCCAAAAGCTGGTCTGGTGGCAGCGTTTGATATCATGCTTTGTATTCCCCTCCCGAGAACCCAAGAGCAAGAGGTCTCCCTGCCTGTCACTTCCCATCTCCATAAAGTGAGCCTGCAGTGGGAAGGACAAGATTACCGTAGGCCAGGAGGCCCCAGCCTGCTGATGAGGTGCTTTTCTGAGGAAGCATGACTGAGAGAGGGCACCTGAAAAGAAAACCAGTAGAGAGGGGGAAAAATCATCATTCACTCAGTTTCATTCTCTCCCCTTTCTGGTCAACAGCAGGCCCACCTCTCTCTCTCCGTGGTGGCCTTGAGAGGAGAAGGTAGAGGTGGTAATGAGAGTTGACTTTTTCTAAGAGCTGAAATATGAAGCCAATTACAAAGAGGAAAATTTCCAGCAAATTGGCTCCTGATAGCTCACATTTATCTGCTTTAGATTTGCATAGTTGGGAAGGAGAGGCTCTGCTTTGGTCCAGGTAACAAAGGCAGAGAATCATTTCAGCGGAAGGTGAGCTGCTTCTTTCTCTCCCTTCAACTCTTGTATCCAGAGTTCAACCATTAAAAGCAATAAGGAATAAATTACACAACCAATTGTTTTAAGGAAGAAAGGGGGAAGATTTTTTGAAGTCTATTTCTCTCTGGCCCTTAGTAAAACAATGAAATAAGCTCCAGGATACTATTACACATACAGGAGAAAAATCCCTAAACTTTTATGTCACCAAGTTCTCTACTGAAGATCAAGTTTTCCAATTCTATTTTCTTCTTTTCAGTTTAAAATTCCAGGACCTTGGGCCAGAGAGATAGCACAGCAGTAGGGTTTTTGCCTTGCAAGCAGCCAACCAGAGAGATCTGGTTTGATCCCAG
>PVKC010023024.1:0-17473 GCA_004027635.1 Crocidura indochinensis
GACCCCTGGGCCAAAGCCTTAGGACCCTGTTTAATATAGTGTTACAGCTCTTTCAAAATTTGTCCAGCAGGCCTTCTGGTCTCCACCAGAAGCCCCCCTCCAAAAATAAAAGGACCTTGGTTAATATAAAGTATGAGAAAGTCATATATCAACAACTTTCATACAGGTTATCAAATTTATGTACAAGCCTCATCTCCCCAAACAAATCAGAAATAAAAACAAAAAAGGTACAACCCTAACTTCTGATATTCCTTCCCCTAAGAATTATGAAGCTCAGTTGCAAAGGACTGCTAAACTACTGGGAACCAACAGAATTCAAACCAAACATTGGCTGCTTCTATTCCCAATTTTTCAAACCTCTCTGTCAGAGAAAACTCCCGATGCAATTACTTCTATCCAAAGAAAGGTGCATTTCAACAGGCCGGTGATTATACATCTACCACACACAGCACACAGTAAACTCTGTAGCCACTAGGAATAAATGCTCTCCTCTCCCCCAGAAGCTCACCCCTTACCAAACAGTGCACAGTGATTGCTTTCCTTCCAGACTCTCCCTCACCTCTGGGAGAAATGAAGCAAGAAGGGGCAACTCTTCCATCAACCCCCACCCCCAGAGACTTCAACTCACTTTACAAATTTGAATCAGTGCATTTCATACAGACTTGGACTAATCCCCCCAAAAACAAACAGGCCACCACAGTGAGCAAAGTTACACAAAATTACACTGTATATTTAATAAGACAGCTAAGTCAAGTTTCTACATCTATACCACTCATATATTTCCCTAATGACAGAAACAAGAGAGAGGGCTTAAAACCCAAGTGTCCTGGGAAGTCTCCCTGACCACACTGACTCATGGTAGCAGTGTGTTCAGAGAGGGGGAGGATTCTACTGAACACCTTCTTGGAAGATGATCAACATGGACTGGCGCCAGCTTTCACAGCTGCCTGAGAAAGCCTATGTCTCCTTTATACATAGCCTTCCTTCTTACATCTCAGCTTGGTCCCTAGAAAGAATGTCCCTGGTCAGAGCAATAGTACAGTGGATAGGGCACTTGCCTTGCACATGTTGATCAGGGTTTGATTCCAGCACCAACAGATCCATGAGGACCACTAAAATTGGTCCCTGAGTGCAAAGCCAGGATTAAGTTTTCAACACCATGAGTGTGGCTCAAAAAACAAACAAACAAATAAATAAAAACAAAAAAAGAATATCCCTAGTCTCCACAGGGTTTTTCAGAGACCACCCTTACTGGCCATGATACTGGATGAAAGCACAGCAATGACCCAATGCCTGTGGTCCTCCCTCTGCACCAAAAAATATGGCAATAGGCTAAGTTTGAGCACTAGTGGTTGCTCCCATTAGCCTATTCCAAATGGGCCCTTTATTGATCTTTCCTGAGCCTCAATCTCTCACTCTACTGGAGGAGAATGATAGCCCAATTTATACTCCACCTAATTTCAAGCATTTGGTTGACAACCATTATAGCTATGCATCCATTTATCTCCATTGTTGAATAAGATGCTTGGGGCATCTACATATAAGAAATTCAGAATTGCTTCTCGGCCTTTTGAATAAGATCAAGTGTAGTATCTGTTCTTATCAATTTAATATCTGATACGTCCTCTATCTGAGGACAATATATTAAATCAGTGACAAAGTGTGGACAGAACAATAGCCTAAAAATGTGTGAGAGGGGGCCTGGGAGATAGCATGGAGGTAAGGCGTTTGCCTTTCATGCAAAGGATTATCCGTTCGAATCCCGGTGCCCCATATGGTCCCCCGTGCCTGCCAGGAGCAATTTCTGAGCATGGAGCCAGGAGTAACCCCTGAGCACTGCCGGGTGTGACCCAAAAACCAAAAAAAAAAGAAATGTGTGAGAGAAAAAGAGATACTCAGTAAAGACATAAGAGTTAAGGGAGAAAGAAAGAGGTGAAAACAGAGGGAATAAAATTGAGTATTTAATCTTTGAGTATTTACTCTTTATATTTTTGGGGTTTTTTTGGGGGGGGCACATCCAGTGACGCTCAAGGATTATTCCTGGTTGTGCTCTCAGAAATCATTTCTGACTTCGGGGACCATATGAGACGCCAAGGATAGAACCTTAGTCCACCCTGGGTTAGCTGTGCGCAAGGTAAATGCCCTACCACTGCACCACCACTCTGGCCCCTACTCTTTTATTTATTTATTTATTTTTGGTTTTTGGTTTTTGGGCCACACCCGGCAGTGCTCAGGATTTACTCCTGGCTGTCTCTCAGAAATAGCTCCTAACAGGTACAGGGGACCATATGGGACACTGGGATTCGAACCAACCACCTTTGGTCCTGGATCGGCTGCTTGCAAGGCAAACACCACTGTGTTATCTCTCCGGTCCTAGCCCCTACTCTTTATAATTTTTTAAATGTTATTCCTGGGGCCAAAGAGATAGTACATATAGCAGACCCCAGTTCTATCCCTATCACTCCTTACAGCTCCTCAAGAACCTTCAAGAATGATTCCTGAACACAGGCAGCACCACTGGGTATGGCACAAAACCCAAAAAACTAAAATGTCATTCCTCTCCATTTTTGTTGTTGTTGTCGATAACCCAGGGTCTCACATACATGGTCATGGGGCACATACCAGATTGTAATGCAAACCACTGATCACATACTTGATTGTGACAACTTGGGTCCTAAATGGCAAAGCAACCAGGATTCTCTCAGCTGGTACTCATGACCTCATGGTTTCAAGACAGGAGCTTTGCCTCTGAACTCCCTGGACCACTCCTTTAAATGTTCTTCTTTTCCTTACTCAATCACTTATCAACTTTATTCAACTGGACTTTTATGTCAATAAGAGGTATTATGCACTTAAAAATGACTTTTTGAATTGAAAAGCTGGCTCAAAAGACTGGAATACAAGCTTTGCATGCTGGAACTCTTTTTAATTTCTAATTGGGCCATTTATATTTCAGCACCATCATCACATATATGCCTTATATCCTAGACATGCCTCCAACATCTTACTCCTGGTTTGTGTCAGTCCATCTTCATATTAGAAATCAAATTGCTGGGCCTCCTTTACAGAAGGAGAGCTTCATCTAAAGCCCATAAATCTTAAAAAACAAAATATCAGTGTCAGGGAAAGAGATTATGCTCAAAGAAAGGTTCTTGTTTGACACCTTCCTGTGGAGTCTATAGGTTTTCATTTTGTGTTCTGAGTACCTAAACATGACTCTAATCACATAACTGTTATTTGAAATCATGTTCCAGGACTGCTTAGAATCAAAAACTCAAGGTCATGGGAGGAAAAATGGTGATATGCAGCTACAGGACAGAAACCTGCTTTCTCTCAATCATGAATACTTCAGATGAAGGCTAGGGCTAACAATTTAGTGCATCAAATTATAAGGGTCTAAATGTCAACATAAAAAATATGACAGAAAAGTCCCAACATCAAAGTAAAATGTGCCACAATGTAGAAAACATTGGAAAAGACATAGGGTAGTCTACTACCTGTCTAGGTTCCTTCTCTCTATGTGAGGGAGTGCGAAATTGTCAGTAAACCAGGAGTGCCAGCCCTAGAGCCTGTCTTGCAAGGACCATTGATGGCTCATGTCTGGACATGGCTTAATTAACATATTGTGCCATTGTCAATTTATTGAACTCTTGGGGAGTTACACAATTTTTTTGTTTGTTTTTGTTTTTTTGGGGTCACACCTGGCAGTGCTCAGGGGTTACTCCTGGCTCCATGCTGAGAAATGTCTACTGGCAGGCACGAGGGACCATATGGGGTACCGGGATTCGAACCGACGACCTTTTGCATGAAAGGCAAACGCCTTACCTCCATGCTATCTCCCAGGCCCCGTAATTTTTAATATCTCAATATTATATAGTAGTGTCAGCCCAGTAGCATCACAGGAAATCTTATGGGGGAGTTACATGAAATCTACCAAGCTCAGTGAGCCTAAACAGTAATACTGAAGACTCAACTAGTACCAGCCACTGCCCAGTGTATCCTTAGACAATGACTTTAAGTAACACCATGGTGAGATATAACAATTATTTCAAATTGATTCTTGTTGATCTAAGTTTTGATAATTACATTTGCCTTTGTGTTGTAATAAGCAATATGAAATAAATTTGTTTGTCCCTGCATGGAGGCTAGCTATGGTGATAGATGGAAGATTGGGCACACTGGTGAAGGGAAGGTCACACTGATGGTGGGATTGGTATCTAAACATTTAGTATCTTATACAACTTTATTATGAACAACTTGGTAAACGATGGAGTAATAATAAAAAATATTTAAACATGTGAGAATGCCAATAAACAAATTGGATCTCACATAAAATAAATTTAGGGTGCCACATTCAGCTGTGCTCAGGGCTTACTACTGGTTCTGTGCTCAGGTATCACACCTGGCAAAGCTTAGAGGTCCCCTCCCAAAAATATGTGTGTTTCCCTTCAAAATAATATAATAATGTCTATAAAGAAAACAGTATTCACTTTTGGGAAGAGAGGATCAAGGGCCACACACTGCTGTGCTGCCCTGGATTGAACCTAAGTTTGCTCTTAATGCAACAGCCCAAACTCAAAACCAGGAGTAACCCCCAAGTACTGCTGGTTGTGCCCATCAAACTCTATTTCCAAAAAAAGAAAGCAAAAGGGCTAGTAATAATAGTATCATATACTCTAGTCTTTGAGTATGAGACAGAATCCCAAAAGTAAACTATTATTTTTAAAGAGTTCAAGAACTCATGTACAGAGTTAAGGAAAAGGTCATGTAACTGTGTCAACAGAACTATATTCAGTCAAAAGAGAGCAAAACAGTCATCCCAGGACCATGAAAACACACAAGAGAACAAGAAGACTGAAGGTGAATGTAAAAAAGAAACCTTAAGGGGCCGGAGCAGTGACACATGCAGTAGGATGTTTGCCTTGCATGTGCTAACCTAGGACGAACCACGGTTCGATCCCCTAGCATCCCATATGGTCCCCCAAGCCTGGGGCAATTTCTGAGCAAACAGCCAGGAGTAAACACTGAGCATCACTGGGTGTGGTTCAAAAAAAGCAAAGGAAAAAAAAAACCCTTAAGTCCCAGGAGGTCTTCCTTCAGTGGGCTAGAGAGATAGAACAGCAGATAAGGCATTTGCCTTGCACACAGCTGACTCTCCATCAATCCTGGGTACCACATATGGTCCCCGGAGCCCCAACAGGAGTGATCTCTTGATGCAGAGCCAAGAGTAATCCCTGAATACCACCTAGTGTAGCAAAACAAAAAATAATAATAAGTAAAATAAAACACCAAGTTCTTCCTCAATAGCCAGACTACAGATTGTGACCCAAAACATTCAACTCAGTTTACTATGATCTGAAATGCTTCTTGACAACAAGGGCAGCCTCTGCTGTCCTTTTATTGGCACAATCTTCAGTTGTGGTTGTGCTCTGTTCTAAAAAGGGGTAGCCCATATATTCCAGAAGGCAAGGCTGAAATAGAGGGTAGGCAGGGAAAGTGGGTGGAGAGAGCCTGTTTCTTTGGTCCAAATCCAAGTAGAGGAAACACATGTACCATTTCTAATTCTGAAAAGGTTTCCTCTACAATTGATAACACCACATCCCTCCTGAGCTTCCTGGTCAGCAGAAGTCCACAGGACCAAGATAAAAATCACCAGCACACCTGTCCCCTCCCACAGACAATACCACCTTCTTTCTATCCCAACACATGTCCAACTCACAGACCCCCAAGCCTGGGGATCTAAGTGGTTTTCAAGGGGCAGCATTAGGAAGACTGGAAAGAGGGGACAAAGCCTGATGGCTCCATTTTCCATCCTCTGCTCCCACACACTTAGGCCTCTCGACTCCCTGCTGGTCTTTCCTTCACTCTTTCCTAGGATTGCTAGAATGATTTGTTCTAAACAGCGACAGGTTTATAGGTTAGCCGACACCTCCGCTCCGTGGAATTTTAATTAACTTCTCCCATCGTCAATATGCTAAGGAATGGGGTCTCCATTCTCTGAGGTCAGCAATGTGTTTCAGGTCCTGCTATATCAGCCGTCAAATTGAAGAATTAATGACGTGGCTAATCGGCTCTAATTCTTCAGGAAGAAAAAAATTTGAAAGAGTGCTGTGGAAGGAGCAGGAGGAGGGGTACAGGTTTTGTGGGATGAGGAGGAGGAGACTGAAGGAGGCTGAGCAAAGGGGAGATCAACTCCCTCATAAAACAAGTGACTGACTTAAAGCCAGTGTTGGCAAATGGCAGCCCTTCAGTCATCTGGGTGGAGAGTAGGGAGGAAAGGAAGTGGGGAAAGACCCTCGGTAAATACTGAGGCATGGCAGGTGCAAAGAGGGCATCTGTGCTCTTTGCTGAAGAGGCTGTACCTAATCTCAAGGGAACGGAGAGCAGAAGTCAAACAAAGCTCTCTCCTTCAGAGGGAAAGCTACAAAACTAGCAGCCAAGCCAAAGTTAGGGTCTAAAGCCACCATCAAATCTTTGGCACTTGGAATACATTGGAAGTCACCGAATCTACTCTACCTAAGTGCTTTAAGATGAGGGTGAAATTGGCCTCTATAACTGTCATGAAGACTCAACTCTATCAAGTATAAGAGGAATGAATCCCAGATGTGAGTTGTGAGTGGGGGCTGGTTAGATCACTGCCAAGATTGCTGAGAGGCTTCTCCTTTGAAGCAACCCCAGAAGCATCTGCTCCAGAAGGGACACTTATACCAACTAAACTCATTTATGTTCCAACATAATCTTTTTGTTTTTGTTTTTGGCCCACACTTGGCAGCACTCAGGGGTTACTCCTGGTTCTGAACTCAGAAATCGCTCCTGGCTCAGGGGACCATACGGGATGCCAGATATCAAACCTAATCCGTCCTAGATCAGTCGCGTATAAGGCAAATGTCCTATCATTGTGCTATCACTCCAGCCCCTTTCACATTTCTGTAGTTAGATATTTAACCATAGGAAGATATCTCAGACCCACATATAAATGAAGTGAGTTACAGTCTCTAGGGCGAATTAGAAAATCTCCAGGAGGTCACTAAGAGTAGCTTACAATATAGAAGTAGATTTTCTAACTCATCTGGCCTCATAAAATAAAAGTCTCATTGTACCGAATCAAATCATATCCATAAAATCTGAGCAACCCTTACCTGAGCAGTGGGCTGATAGCAATGGACCAAACTCGATCTTCAGTCTGAATGGTGTGTAAACACTGACCCAGCCGGCCTGAGGCCAGAGGCCATACCTGGAAGTAAGAGAGGAAATGCTCTAGTTGAGATTGCCTGCGATAGAGATGAGAGGGTGGAAAGAGGACATGACAAGTGGGGCTCCCATGCCCACTGTGTGGAAAGAGAGAATCCTTTCCATCCTATAGAGTTGCAGCTGAGGGGCCTCTTTAGGTTCTGCATTGTCTACGACTAACACCCAATCCTAACCAGCCTCTTCCACTTCCACCTGATAGCCATTTCCTCAACTTTATATTAGGGAATAAGAAGTTTCACATTCTGGGGCCGGAGAGATAGCATGGAGGTAAGGCATTTGCCTTGTGGTCCCCTGAGCCTGCCAGGAGTGATTTCTGAGCAGAGAGCCATGAGTAACTCCTGAATGCTGCCTGTGTGACCCCCTCCCCCCAAAAAAGGAAGTTTCACATTCTGAAGATGACATCACATTCTCAGTAACCTCTACCATAATTGTGGATGATCCTTTTTTTTTTTCTCTCACCAATATTTTACTTTGGGAAGGTAAGGAAATGATGAAGATCAAGGAATAGTACAAGGGGAGAGAGATCAAATTAGATCGGAATAAGAGAAAGGACTAGTAAGAAAGATACAAAGGAAGGGGAGCATGGAAGAAGAGAGATTTAAGGTAAGAAGGTAGGGTGTTATTATTTGTTTGTTGATAATGCCCAGGATTCAATGCTATTCGTGTCAGCTGGGAATTTAGCACCTAGTGTCACCAAAAGTAGCAGAAAAGCTTAACTCTTTTAAGCTTCCATATCTCCTACAGGTTAAAAATATTGCTTGGAGCAGACTATCTGGTCCCTATCAGTCAGGAATGTACATTAGCAGCCACTCTGGGCTTAACTCTAATCAACACTCACAGAGACCTCTCAGCAGTTAGTGCATTTAGAAATCTCCCATTAGGCACAAGGCCCCCCTCACCTTACTCTAGCCCAGATGACACAGGGAAATAAGCCTCTAACTAAACAGAAAGAAAACCTCAAATATACAGAGCTGTCCACAGACAGCAGCCACGGAGAAATCTTGAGGAAGCCAGCGGGATCGATGACCTCTCAAGGTCCCTACAGTGCTATAAGGGGAACACATGCACCATGATCAGGACCTTACATGGAAGAACTGTAACATTCCAAGACTTTAAGGGGTAGACGATAGAAAGAGGGGGGACCGGCCTTCTTAGGACCACATGGTGTCTCTTCCCGTATAAAAGGAGAAAGTGCTTTAGATTTTGTGTGGGAAGGAGGAGGGTGTAAGTTACTTTTCCCAATATAAGGAAAAGAAAAGAGGGAAAAGAAGATCCTGATTGAAGAGGGCTTATAAAAACAAAACAAAAAAACTACGAGTACCACTTTTCTCTGACTTACTCTTTCAGATAGTCAGGTCATCTTTGTAATAACTAGATGAACTTCTGAAGTTCTCTTTTGGTTTTCCCCAATTTGGAAAAAAGGTTTTGTCATTTTCCTAATGCAAAATCCCCAGGAGTCAGGTTCTTGTTTGAGATATGAAGAGACATCACAAGTCTTAGGGAATTCACAGCACCATCCCTTGAACAAGCCCCCTCCTCCCTGTCCCCATCACCTCACTGAACAAGGGTGGGCCCTAAATTGTGCAAGCTACCGAGCACAGCTCCTGATTCCCAGAAGTGGTTCAAGAAGCAATACTAAGCATAAGCTTGGAGAATTGACTGTCCTTGCCAGTTCCAGCAGGACACCATCCACCAGAAACAAGTGTATGTTGATCACATCTTCATCCTCACGATCAAATTCAAACAATTTGGAGAAAACGTAATTCAATGGGGAGTGAACATTTATACAACCCTTTTATAAAACAGATCAATAATATTTATCAAGACACTTAAAATGACTGAATGCATTAAATTCAGTAATATTATTGCTGAGATTCTATATACTAAGAAAATAATCCTTACAAAAATAAATCTATGGGGCTGGAGTGATAGCACAGCAGCAGGGATGTTGCCTTTGCACACAGCCAACCTGGGATGGACCTGGGTTCGATTCCTGGAATCCCATATAGTCCCCTGAGCTTGCCAGGAGGGAGTGATTTCTGAATGCAGAGCCAGGAATAACCCCTGAGCACTGCAGAGTGTGCCTCCCCCACAAAAAACAACCCTAAATAATATAAATAATTTCTGAAGTTTTCAACTGTAAAAAAAAAAAGTGCAAGGGCTCTGTAATAAGATTAATCTGAATTTGATTCTAAGTTGTTATTTAGCTTTGATCTTCAGGATGTACCAGAGTTGCTTGGCCTCGGTTTCCTCATATGCAAAAAGGGAAATATTACCTACCTTTCAGGATTGCAGAGCATAAGAATAAATATATGTATAAAGTGCGCTAGCACAATATTCATCACAGAGTGCATAGTCAGTATAGTGGTTCTCACAGTAAAGGAAAAAAACCTTAGGTAAACATCCACAAATAGGAAATATGACAACTAATTTATGGTAGGTCCACTGTGAAGTCATTAAAGATAACATAAATTAGGGGCCGGAGAGATAGCATGGAGGTAAAACGTTTGCCTTGCATGCAGAAAGTTGGTGGTTCAAATCCCAGCATCCCATATGGTCCCCCGAGCATGCCAGGAGCGATTTCTGAGCAAAGAGCCAGAAGTAACCCTGAGCAATGCTGGGTATGACCCAAAAAACAAGCAAACAAACAAAAAACAAAACAAACAAAAAAAGATAACATAATTTAATAATAATGAAAACGCTTGTGAAATATGGCAGATTGGCATAAATATTAGACAATATAAATATTGGCATCTAAAATATATTATGATATTTACTTTGTGGGAAGAAAATTATCTTAAAGGATGAAATTGGCACAAAGCCTGGCTAAATTCCATATTGCTACAAAATAAACAAGTAAAACTACACAAAAATTAAAATAAGGCAACCAACAAATTCAAGTGTTTGCTTCTTTATAAAGTCACTTCTAAAGAAGCTGTATATGTTCTCTCCACTCTGAAGTTTCCAGCCCTTTCCCCAGAGCCTTAGATTTCAGTGTTCTAGCCACACTGAAGTCAGCGCACATGTGTCATATCTCCCCTTAAGGAAAGAGGCAGTATCTTCCTCACATTGAAGAAATCCTGTTCCTTATGCACTAAACTTCATGTATTAGAGCACCTGTAAGAACTAATGAAAGAATAGGGAAAGATGGAGGAAAAGAAGGAATGTCCAGTCCCAGCCCAGGCTCACCAAGAATATAAGCTGCCATCTTATCATATCTCAGGATAAAGCCAGCCTCACTAAAGCCCAGCAAGACATTCCAAGCTAATTCACAGTAAGTTTGAAACTGAAGCTGGGGGGAAGGGAAAAGAGGACTCCTGGGCATCCATAGCTCAGAATTCTTGCAGAGAAAAGTTTCAGCTCCTTTCACCACAATGGAATAAATCTCCTTCCTCAAAAGCACATATTTGGGCAAGTCTCAGAAAGCAAACTATGGCAAATAAGAGTTCTTAAATCTATTCACATATAAAAGCATGAAGAATTGCACATGCCACTGAAAAATGGAGTCATTTAGAAAAAAATTAACAACAGATCATGTAGAAATGAACCAGGAAGATTAATTCAGCTAAAAGCAAAGACAACATCAGAAATAAAGGTAACTAACAATCAGCATCTAGAAATACAGAAAAGCTAGCTGGTCCTTGGGGTGCCCCCAAACAACAAATTACCTTATAGAGTAAAACTAGAGAAGAAAATTCTGTCACTAATCTAAAAGACACCTTCAAAAGAAAAATAATGTACTATGCTAGTGCTCTTTAGAATGATTAATAACAACTTTGTATCAGAGACAAAGTTCAAGAGTTAAGGTGCTTGTTTTGTATGTGGTCAGTGCCAGTTGGATCTCTGATACCACTAGATGCCCTGGACACCACCAAGAGTGATCAGAGTTGGGAACTGGCTCCAGGAACTGCCAAACCCTACCTCCCCACAAAAAAATGGACCTAATTTTTTAAATATCCATCACTAAATAGAACTGAGCAGTACACTGAACATGAAACTAAATGCTGTGCATCCTGTGAAGCCTGGTTCCAATCCCTGACACCATATAGAGTGCCCCAGATGCAAATAGGAGGCATATCTGAGCACAGAGCCAGGAATACCCACCCCCAAAAAGGACAGGGTAGTATGGTCCTGGAAACAAAAACAAAACATGAAGCTAATTTCAAACTCCCAAATAAAACACCAACCTTCTCCCACCATAGCACCTCTGAATTGCTACAATGGTCAGGAAGTTATCTTACAGTGCTCTGATGTCAGACCACAGAGTGGGATAAAAGAAAAAGAAGTCAAGGTAAGCTTGAGGCCCTGACAAGAAGATGCCAAAATGATATGGGATGGGAACATGTAGATCACATATGCTACAAAAAATTTTCATGAAAATTGATTTCTGAGCTATAGAGCAAGTTAAGATCAATCTCTCTATTAGTAATGGTACATGGCCAAGGACCAGACAGATAGTATAGGACACAGATAAGGTGCTTGCCTTGCTTATGCTGATCCCAGTTTGACCCTTGAATACCAGGAACGGCTCAAGGGCAGACAACAGCCAATTAGAAAGCTAAAGTAGAGGCCGGGAGATAGCATGGAGGTAAGGTGTTTGCCTTTCATGCAAAAGGTCATCGGTTTGAATCCCGGCGCCCCATATGGTCCCCCGTGCCTGCCAGGAGCAATTTCTGAGCATGGAGCCAGGAGTAACCCCTGAGCACTGCCGGGTGTGACCCAAAAAAAAGAAAGAAAGCTAAAGTAGGTAAGTGGTAGGGAATTGAGAATATGACTGGAATTTAAGTTTCTATATTTAAAAATTTTTGATTTAAATAAAAATTTAAAGTTTTTAATTTTTCTCAAGCTCCTTCAGTTTATGTCTCTCTGAAAGAACACAGAGTATAAGGGAGAAAATAGCGCAGGGACAAAAAGATCCATAAATAGAAAGGAACATATTTATTCCTTCCTTTTAATAAATAAATTAGCAACATTTTTGCATAAAGGAGTAATTGCTAGAAAGTACAGGTTGTCAGTAAAGCTAGTAAGAAAAAAATTCATTTTTCCTCTCCTGAGTTCCCTTCCCATGTGTCTTGAGGCCCATTTGCTGACATAAACAAGCATTTTGCTCTTATTATCACTCTAAAATCTCTAGATGCTGAGAAGCAGATATACAAGATATGTCAGGCTTTCTGTACCATCAACTAAATTGTCAGCAAAGTTGCCAAAGCAGACCCAACAAACCAGGCATGTGGGACTCTAACTAAGGCTATTGACAAAGGGATGGATCTAGAAAAAGAGGTTCTTTTCCATCTCATGGGGTGATGGGAAAAAGGCAACTGTTTGACCCAAAAATGGATGAGTAAAGTCCATAAAACAGGAGTTATGCAACTTATCAGACTTATTTTAGTATGCTTTGGCAGATGTCTGATTGTAGACCAGACAATCTGGTCATGAACGAAACAATCAACACCCTTCTCTCGTCATCTTTCTATTGCTTACTGACCACATCACTCTCCCGAGAAGCAGTAAAAACACATTTTAATTATCAGCTTCATTGCTTATAAACAGTGGTGAAAAATTAACCTCCCTAAAAGAGAGCAAGCAAAAAGAGAGAGATTTTAAAATAAAATATTGGGGTTAGAACTCAAACCACAACTTCAGAAAACTCAGTTCATGGAGGAAAAGCTGGCTGGGCCCTCTATTTTTGAGTTCACGCCACATTTCAAGTGAGTGGCATATTTCCCAGCCACTGTCCACTCACTTCCCAGTCCAGCTGGCAGAGAGACACCGCCTGGCATGGCAAGCTGCATGCCAGAAGCACATAAGTGAGTCCTTTATTGTGTTGTATCCTTCTCTGCTCCCACCCAATGCTTTTGCAGCCAATCCTAAGATTTGAAGCTCTAACCACCCTCTTCCTACCCACTCCGTATAGACAGGAGGGAATAACAGTATGGAAGGGGAAGAACACCTCACCTTAGCTGTCCTGTCCCTGGAGCCACTCACAATGATGCCCCCTTTGCAATCCACACAGTTCACCTCTTGTTCATGAGCTGAGTACTTGACAGTGTAGGTGCTGTGAATCTTATGAATGCCAATCTTCCCATCTCTAGGAGAAACAAGGAGCCCACCCCAACAGCCAATTATTCACTCTGTAGCAAAAAGAAAGTCTACAGAAATAGCCCCAGTCTCCAATGATGTTCAAATTTGCAGCAGGTAATACAGCCTGAGTAATACAGTAATCGGGCAATACAATTGCTGAGTACCTAAATACCTTTAGTTCATCAAGTCAGTTAGGGTGAACTGTGAGATAAAGCAAATTTCCCCAGAAGTTTCAAAATCTGCTTCACATTTCATTAAAGACTTCCTTTTTTACCCCCTCTAGCTAGCCCTCCACATTTACTATTGTCAAATTTGTTATCTTATTGTTTAATTTTTGTTTTCTTGGAGCCACACCGGCTGCGCACAGGGTTTATTCCTGGCTCTGCACTCAGAAATCACTCCTGGAAGGTTTGAGGGACCATAAGGAGCCTGGGGAACAAACCTGGGTCAGACATGTGCAAAGCAAACATCCCACCTGCTATGTTATCGCTCCAGCTCCCAAATCTCTCTTTCAGATAAAGGAGAAAAAAAATCACTGCTCTTTCTATTATCTTTTCTCATTTCTTTATAGTCAGAGACAGACAGAGGGTCCCTCAAAAATACTAAAGAAGGGGCTAGAAAGATAGTTCAATGTCCATGCATTGACTCATGCATGTATTGGATTCAGGATTGATTCCTGGCACCCCATATGGGATGTGATCACTCATATGGGATGTGATTCTTTTTTTTTCTTTTTTTTTTTTTTGGTTTTGATTTTTGGTTTTTGGTTTTTGGGCCACACCCGGCGGTGCTCAGGGGATACTCCTGGCTGTCTGCTCAGAAATAGCTCCTGGCAGGCACAGGGGACCATATGGGACACCGGGATTCAAACCAACCACCTTTGGTCCTGGATTGCCTGCTTGCAAGGCAAACGCCACTGTGCTATCTCTCCGGGCCTGGGATGTGATTCTTGATTGAAGAATCAAGAGTAACGTCTAAGCACTGCCAGATGTGGCCCCCTCAAAAAAAATTAAGGAAGCAGGAACTAGCGAGATAGCACTGGTTAGGGTTTAGGCAATTGCCTTGCACATGACTAATCTGGGTTTGATCCCTGGCACACCAATGATACATCTCTGGAATCTCATATAGTACCCCAAGCACCACCAGGAGTGATACCCTAGAATAGAGCTAAGAGTAAGCCCTGAGCACTGCCTGAAGTGGGGGTAGGAGGGTTGATACTGAAAAAGCATGGCCAGAGAGATAGTCTAGAGCTTGAGTATTATCTCTGGTAATGCATGTGATTTGTCTAAGCAAGCACCAGGAGTGATCCACGAGCACAGAGTCAGAAATAAACCATGAGCAAAACAAGGTATGGCCTAAAACCTAGAAACAAACAAACTAAAAAAACAATACTAAGTAGTAAGTGGAAGTCGAAACCTATAGCACTCACCCTCCTGCACTGATAATATGTGAGTTGGCCAGAACAAAGTGGCAAACATCCTCATCATGTCCAGAAAAGACTCCCATGGGCCGACGGTTCAAGCTGGCACCACCCGGGCGGAACTGATAAGCCAATATAAAATTAGCCTGGGATATGTACAGAGAATCACCCTCTAGTTGCATCCAGGGCATCTGACTGCAGAAATGAAAAACAAAATTTGAGGGTTATCAAGTTAGAGCATACAAGATCAACTCCAGTCTTCGCAGTGAATGACCAATCCCCAACTCTGCAAGGACAGCCAAGTTTCAAAAGTTCCAAGTTCAAAGTTTCAAAATTCCAGGGCTCCCATATAGTCTTTTCTTGTAGACAGTTAAGATATGATAAAGAGGGGCCTGGAGATAGCATGAAGGTAAGGTGTTTGCCTTTCATGCAGAAGGTCATTGGTTCAAATCTCAGAGTCCCATATGGTCCCCCCTGCCTGCCAGGGGCTATTTATGAGCAGATAGCCAGGAGTAATCCCTGAGCACCACCGGGTGTGGCCCCCAAAAAAAAAAAAAAAGATATGATAAAGAAAAGAGTGAGCACTGGGAAGCTCCATTCTCTTGTTCTACTATAGCAAAGGGACACTTAAAAGGGAAAGAAATAAAACTACTTAAGAAAGGATGGTAATGTACTGATTAAATACCTAGATCCTCAAGGGGGTAGCTGCTGTTTTTATTAGAATTTAAGTACGGCAAGGGAGAAACACAGCCCCCAGAGCAGTATACTTCAGTTCAGTGCTTAGGATAGTAACCTTTCACAGGCAGCAGGTAAGAGAAGCCAACAGATAGTTAAATATTCTAGGTAAGACACTTGACTTTGCACATAAGTGACCCTGGTTAGATCCTTAAGGCACTGTAAATGATCCCCAGAACACAAAGAAAGAATAAATCCTAAGCACCATGAGTTATGGCCCCAAACTATAATAATTTAAAAAAATATTCCCTCTACAATCAAGAAAAGTTGGACACCATATACCAACTCCATATCATGGAGTGAACCTTCCAGTACAAAGGGGTGCAGTGCTCTATACTCTGGGGTCAAAGCTAAGCTTTTCACAGCACATAACTGAAGAATGTGTCTTACTCTATCTACCAAGAGAATTCCAGAACTACCAGACCTCAAACAAGTTGTAAGGACAGCTGATTCATTCCCATTTACAGAGATAATATCTCCCACTGCCAACAATGAGCAAACTGGGCTTTGCTTCTTCCCCCAGACTCTTAATATAAGCATCATGGGAATGTGGAAAAGTTCTGCAAATTGACTTGACGGGCCATTAAATGCAGTTTGGACTTTGTAGTAACTTTGAGTTTAAAGTTGGCATGAAGCTTTAACAAGTGTATGTAAATGTATTAGAAGGAACACATAGCGTGCCGTACAGAATAACAGAGTATAGTAGGCACAGATGCCTGCATTCAAAGTCATTCTTCACATTCCTTTTTAACATCCTTTTACGTGGGGTTGTGGCACACTTGAGTGGGCAAAATGTGGGAGAAAATAGAATTCATGTGTTTAGAGTCATCTGGAAACAGATTTTTTTTTTCTAGAACAAGAAAACAGGTTCATGCCAGGTAAACAGTAGAGAATCCCAAGACAGCCTGGGAACTGTTTTTGTGTTTATTTGCCAGATTCTCCAAACAAGACGAAAACAAAACAAAACCCCAAAGCTTGATAAACTCTTGAGGCTGAAGCAGGGCAGTTGCTTTGGATGTGGGTTCAATCCCCAGCATCTCATATGGTCCCCCAAGCCTGCCAAGAATAATTTCTGAGCACAGAGCCAAGGATAACCCCTGAGCACTGGCTGGTGTGGCCAAAACAAATAAATAAAAAAATTCTGGGGGTCAGAGTGATCGTATAGTGTAGGGCACTTGCCTTGCATGCAGCTAACCTGGGTTCAATTCTTGGCACCCATATGATCCCCCAAGCACTGCCAAGAGTAATTTCTGAGTGCAGTTAGAGGTAAGCCCTGAAAATAGCTGGGTGTGCCTCCATACCCCCTAAAAAAATAAAAAATAATAAAAGCGAAAAAAACTCTTTCTTCTATTAAGAAGCAACAGAAAGAACCAGAGGATAGACTTTCTACAAAGATGCCTGCCTGAATCAATCAGCAAAAGCACAGGTAAATCTGAAATGAAGAACCATAATGTTTCAAACCTATTTAAACCCATCAATAAGAAATACTTATTTTTTTTGGTGAAAAAACAACTATGAAATAATCAAGTATCAACCAATGTAGCATAAAGTCTAGGACATTAGCAGTGTCAGTCATTATCTAAGTTTTCTAGCATTAGGCCAGAGTGATAGTACACTGGATAAGGTATTTCCCTTGCATGTGGCTGACCCAAGTTCAATTGCCAACACCTCATATGGTTCCCTCAGTCCACCAGGAGTGATCTCTGAGTGCAGAACCAGGAGTAAGCAGCAAGCCCTGAGCACCACTGGGTGGGTTCCAAAAAATAAAAAAATTAATTTTTTTGGGGGGTGGGGGTCACACCCAGCAGTGCTCAGAGGTTACTCCTGGCTCTAAGCTCAGAAATCACTCCTGGCAGGCCTGGGGGACCATATGGGATTCTGGGATTCGAACCACTGTCTTTCTGCATGCAAGGCAAATGCCCTTTCTCCATGCTATCTCTCCAGTCCCTTTTTACCTTTTTTTCTCTCTCTTTTTTTTTTTTTTTG
>PVKC010023026.1:0-17452 GCA_004027635.1 Crocidura indochinensis
AGAATGCTCAGCTTTTGTGCTAACTCCACTTCCCCCCACTTTTAGATCCAGGAGTTGCAGCTCACAGCCGGCAGACATGGAGATGACCTCAAACTTACCAGGGCTGAGATCTCGGAGATCAACCGACTGATCCAGCGGATCCGCTCTGAGATAGGGAATGTGAAGAAGCAGGTGGGTCTGATGAAGGAAGCTTTTCTGTCTCCTTGGAAACTGAGAGCCACAAACTGAAAACAGAGCGAGTACTTGCCCGGGGGAAAATGGTGGCCCCGGCTGGACAAGGGTCTGTCAGACCTTAGGAGCAAAATTCTCTTTATATTGAAGTAAATACAACTTCAGACCAATGGACACACCGGAATAAAAGTCTGATAACTAGGTTCCACCTTAGCCTGGACACACACCAAGGGGCAGAGAGAGAGAAAAGCCATGTGCTATGCTCAATGACTTGAGAATAAATATAATATGCGAGTGGTTGGTGAGAAACACGGTGACCCTGTGTTTATGGGGTCTCACATGGTCTCTTAACAGGCTGGAATCTCTGCAGTTGTAGAGATCAGACGGTCAATAGGGGTAGGTTTACTGGACAGATCTTTTGTTAATGACTATTAGTTCCCCATTTAAAAGTCATTTACAGGTGCTAGAAAAATAGTACAGTGGGAAGGAATCTTGAATGAAGTCAACATGGTTATATTCCCCAACACCCATTGGTCTCCCAACCACTGTTCAGGAGTGATCTCTGAGTACAGAGTCAGGAGTAGGCCCTGAGCATCACTGGATGTGTCCCCCAAAATAAAATAAAATAAACATTTCTAGTATTACACAAAACCTTCTTTATGCAATAGGATAGAATTAGTCCAGCTACAAAGAGATTTTTCTGAGTTGACATTATACTCTTTGAGCTGATGGCACAGAGCACAGGGTTCACATGTCCTGGCCCACCCTCTTGAGCTTGAGTCAACCATGGAGAAATTGGGGACAATAGCCACTGCCAGAGATGCCCACAAGGGGAGATGTCAGGAGAATCATGACTTGAGCATATTTCAAGATTGGACTCTGGACTCAGAGTAAGGAATCCTTTCCCTCCTTCAGTGCTCCAACCTGGAGACAGCCATCGCTGATGCCGAGCAGCGGGGCGACTGTGCTCTCAAGGATGCCCGGGCCAAGCTAGATGAGCTGGAGGGCGCCTTGCATCAGGCCAAGGAGGAGCTGGCCCGGATGCTGCGAGAGTATCAGGAGCTGATGAGCACCAAGCTGGCCCTGGACATGGAGATTGCCACCTACCGCAAGCTGCTGGAGGGCGAGGAGTGCCGGTGAGGGGCACAGGCATCTTTGAGCATTTGTCTTCAAGACAGATAATTTGGTTTTGTTAGGTCCCTTCTGAGACAGTTGTTATGATGGGGTGCAGGAGAAAAGACCCAGCTTAGAAAACAGGAAGGAACAAATGGCGAACATCTCAGAAGTGGTGGAGAGGAGATCTGACATTGGCAGCTCGGAAAAATAGCATCACTGGCCCTGGTGGCACCTTGGGGCAGGGGAAATAAGGGAGGGATGAACAGCTGCCAAGAGACATTTAAATTCAAATGAGGATGTAAACTCATGCTTTTAATGGACTCAGAACAAGGGCAGAACTCAGGGCAGCTGAGGCCATTATCCCACACACCTGACAACACCCGTACCACTTTGATGGAAACTGAATTGTCAAAGCAGATCTCTCATCTTTGAGATTTGGGTTGATGGGGACAGGAAGTCTGGATGGGGCTGGAAGGTTTGCATCCTAGAGGAGAAACTTTAGCACAGGAAGGGAGTGGGACATTCTGGAGAGGACAAATGACTTATGAACGGTCCATCTGCTCATCTTTCCCTCTGCAGGATGTCTGGTGAATACCCCAATTCTGTGAGCATCTGTAAGTATTTTCAGGATCTGACTGTATCTTTGGTCACCTCCCAGACAACTCAGGCCCTCTGATTCCATGACACAAAGGAGAAGTCAGGATCTCAAAATAAGAGAGTGGTTTCAGGGGAGACTTGGGAATTCAAATGTGAAGTGATTTTAATAATGAAGAAGAAGCTGTTAAGAGAGTGTGCTGTGGACTAGATAAGTATAATCAATGAATGAAAAGATCAGTTGAGAGCCACAGTATGTGAGATAAAAGGCCATGATACTTTGTAGCTGCATTCTCTCTCTGTAGAGACTGGAGGAAAATCAGGACCCTAGATTGCAGGGGGATGTCTGGGGCAGGAAAATGGATGAAAAGATGAAGTCATCTTTCATGTGGGAGTTAGAAAGGTGAAGGGAGGTGTTGTACTGATGTGTGTAGGATGAACAGTTATTCACCACTTGCTTAGGCTCATGGGCTAGATCGACGCTGAGCACTAGACCCAGATTAGAAATGCTCAGTGCTGGCATGAAGCCCTCCTAAATGGAACTGCAGAACAGACTGTTCTCTGTGTAAGGTTGCCATAGGGAAGAGATTTGAGGAGTGGCTAGGAGCCCAAGGTAGGCTGACAGGACTGAGGTCTCTTCTCTCCTCTCAGCTGTCATCAGCAATACCAACGCTGGACCCACAGGGGCTGGTTTCAGCGTGGGCTTCGGCACCTCGAGCAGCTACAGTTACAAACAGGCATCAGAAGTGAAAACCAAAGGCAGCTGCGGCAGCAGTGAGTTCAAGGATCCTCATGCCAAAACCGTGGGCCCCACCTGTGCTGCCAAGAAAGGTTCCAGATGAGCAGCCACTGTGGGTCAGCTCTGCAAGCAGGCCCCTATCTTTCTAGGTCCCAAGGCCACCTGTCCCCTCCCCTACTACCCTCAAAGAGTCAGTGTTCTGAATCTAACCCCATTCTGTGCACTGGGTGTTGGCCTCCCTGCTCTAGTGTCCATGGATTTGCACAGCATATGTTAACACCCATGCGTAGGAAGGTCCTTCCTCCCTACTTCCCAGGGAAGCCCTTCTGTTCCTGTGTCCTTCCTGGGTCTCCATGGCTAAAGAGCTCTCTATGTTATCTGACTGGGGTCTTGACCAGGTCTCTACTTCACCCACAATAAACAAGAATGTCTCTCGAATCTCTGTGTGTACTGTGTGGCCTGCCCTAGATCTTTGTGCTGCCTCCTCCAGCTCTTTTGGATGGGTTCTCACTGCCCTCTGGTATCCCCCATATCTGAACCACTGTGTTCTGGCTGGGCAGGCATCAGGGAAGACCAGTTTCCAGAAATTGGTGACATGCACAGGGCAGGCTCAGTGAATCTTGGGCCCTGGGTCTTTGAAAGTGAGGAACTAAGTCCCTCCTGGATAAAAGACTTTGGAGGTCAACTGGCACCCCATCACCCATACCAGTTGCTGCAGATGACCACAGTGGTCCTTCCTCCTCATCTTTCACAACACTGCCAATATGGTTCAGCCCTACTTTATCACCATGCTCCCTTTCAACCTCTCTGGCCAGTTTCATTCCCCTTCTTTTGGGGACTCTGTCTATTTTCACAAAGGTGCCCTGTATATGCAGAGTGATAGCATTCTGAACAAGATCTTGGTTCAGACTTCCTGCTCAAGAACAAAGGCTGCAGACCCTCACTTAACTGAGTGTGTGAGGGGTGGAAAAAGTAACAACTAATGCAAAATAAATAGGACAAATGTTGAGTGTGGTCAAGAAGGCATTCGGGAGTGGAAGCCGGCATGTGTAGTAGGGTCTGCAGGGTCAATAAGGCACTGCAGTTGAATTCTCAAGGAATACAGTCCAAGTGACATACTCCTGTCTGTATGCACGGGTCTTTCTCTGAGCATCCCCAGACTTGGCACACCCAAGTTCTTTTTCAGTTGAAATCCCCATCTCAGAGGTCTAGAGGTCCTGAACAAAATGCAACCTCCCAGGGCCATGCATTTATTGATCCTTCATGGAAAGAGATGCAATCAAGCTATGGAACACTCAATGAGAATCAACACTAGTTGATTTTCACTTGGCCTACCCAAGTGATCCACCATCTCCTCACTTCATGGCCAGCAAGCTGGCTGGTGCCCCTCATTTCCAGACCCATACTCCCACAATCCTCATTTCCAGCCTCTAAAGCAATCAAGGTCCTATTTTCCTGGAATCATGTTATCTTTGCATGTCTCTAACTCAGAGTGAGAACTCTGGGTCCATTTGACATGATAATACCTAACTTACCTCAGCCAGTCTGCATGGGGGGAAGAACCCATGTTCACACACATGTCCTGATGAGGGTCATGATAGAGCATGTGTCAATTCATGCATGTCATATGCATGTGCCTGTCTGCAGGTCATATAACTTGTTAGCTCAGGTATGACACTGGTTACGTACATGTGTTGAATGGGATTCACAGACACCAGGAGGAAACTGGACTGTCTGGGGCAAATGGCCCCAGGTGTAGCCCTATAGATCAACATGGCTTCAGAACTCAGATGTTCTGAGGCTGATGGCAGCCCCAGTGCAAGACACAGCCCTTGTGACGAGCTGCAATGCTGCCTCACCTATTGCTAAGATGCAGCTTCCAAGCTCAGTGCAACCCGTTTATGCCTGGAAACTCAGTTGAATCTCTCTATATCTTGAAGGTGTTATTGTTAGAGGTGCTGTATAATAATGCACACCTCACAGGTGTGGACATTGGGGCTCAGTGAGATAAAATAGCTCAGCAAAAGGGGAGCATCCAGATGGGGTTTTGTTCTCTACTAGCTCTAGGGTACTCCTGTTACTTGGGGGATGCTTGGTAACATGCATATCTGGACTCACCCAGACTGAGTCACAAGCTTAGGTGGTAGAACCCTGGAATTATAATTCCCTCCAAATGGAGGGTCTGTGATGTGGATTAAGAGTAGAAAATAAGAATATGTAGGATCTGACCTACTCGAGAAGACCCCGGATGACAGGAGAAGGAAATGGAAATTGATTCCTTAGGAATCAGCCCTCAAAGACAGTATCAGTAGTGTCATGAATAAAGAATACCTGGAAAATCAAAAAAATCCCAACCAGCTCTCAACAGAGTGCTTTGAGCCACCTCCTAACCTGTCATGCTTCTCGTCCTGGAGGAGACTTGAGAATAAATATGAGATGCGAGTGGCTGGTGAGAAACACGGTGACCTTGTGTTTATGAGGTCTCACAGTTGCTGACTGTGCATCAAAGACACCAGTGTGGCTCCAGAATCCTAGCTGAAATGGCCAGACATGGAACCAGGGCACTGGATCCCTACCCTGAACACCTTTCTGAGCTGCTTGCTACAGGTTCCTAAGCAAGGTGACTGTATTTTAGGTATTTGTTGCCCTCTACCATCCACCCTGGGTACTGCATTTCCTATCCCGGGAGTCCTGGGAGACACTCCCTGACCACGGAGAAGGTAGGAACTGGGCTAGGACAGGGTCTAACGTCCCGGCAATGACCTCAGCTGGAGATGTTGTTTGACTCCCTGAAAAGTTCATACTGGCTCCCAAATCCATGTTATACACCATAAATGCCTGGTTATCCTCCCTTCCTCAGGAATTAGGAGAGTTGGTGCAGCCTTGACCTGAACCTCTTCAACATTCATTCAGGAAAGTCAGGCCTGACAGTTCTTACTCTTTCCAGCTTCCCCTAGCAGCCTGGTGCTGACCTAGAACTGAATCAGGTCCCATCCTGAAGCAAGACCTTAGCTCAGCCCCGCTCCCTGAGATGGGTCAGACCCCTGGACTGGCTGCAGAGGAGAGGGTTCTGAGGGGGGATGGGAATCTCCTCCTTCCCCTGACCCACTGTTACATGAGTGACTGAGGCACAAAAAAGGCAAAGTCAAAGGCGGTGACAGAAGAAGAGATTAGAGCTAAAAGGACTCTCTAGGAAGTCTTCCTGGAGGAGGTGAAAGACATCTATTTTTCAGAGCCAGGGAGTATCTTAAAATTTTTCTGGGTCATGTTTGGCAGCTACTCTGAGGTTTGAGCTGCTCCTTGCCAGCCACTTCAGTCTATCACTGAATCGCCACCCTGTCCTACCTACCAGTGACAGCTTCTTATAAGACACTTTGCTTGTGTCCCTGCCCCTAAACTTTCGCATTTTGCAAATATTTTCCAGACCCCCAGAGACGATAATGCGTAACATCTCCACAAAACACTTCCTATCCTTGCCCCCCTGATATTGATGATACCCTAGGATCCTGTTTCTCGCTTCCAATTCATCCATGCCTGTGCAGGCTCTCTGGGGAGACCCAGTCTTTCAAAAGCAGCTCCAGGTGGAGGTGATCCATGGCCTGCCTGCCTATAACCTAACCTGGTCACAGAAAATCCAGAGAGTGGATATTTTATTTTCTTCTTTAAACAATTTTTAAATTACTTTTAAAAATTTGATATTACAGAACTAAATTGAAATTTATTGACATTTCTATCTTATATTTTTATTAACAAAAAGAATAAAATTAATCAGCCAAACACTCCCAAAACACTAAAAACAGGGAACGCTTATAAAACTAAATATGAATCCCAGCATTAACAGCTGAACAAAATATATGATTTTTAAATATTCTTAGTGGATGACAAATTCGTGTAGAAGTGAAATACAAATTATTCAAAACCTGGAATCACTGACTAGAAATCACACAATTGGATCACGGGTAGTCGCCAGGGAAACACACCAGAAGAATCAATTTCTTTTCACTGTCTTAGACAAATCAATGTCTCTGCACCTTTGTTCTCTCATTTGTAAAGTGGGAAAATAATAACATCAGCCTCAAAAGATATAATAAGTTCAAACATGTAACAAACACTTGGCAAACAACCTTCCCAAATCTTTCCGGAGGGAGGCGCACCATCAGCAGCAAACAACTCACCCTTCACATTGGTCTCCACCCTCCTAGCCCACAGACATCTCCAGAAGGATCTCTTCCTGGTCTGCAGGCCCCTCTCACCCCTCTCCTGTACACTCTATTAT
This sequence comes from Crocidura indochinensis, assembly GCA_004027635.1. Classification (NCBI taxonomy): domain Eukaryota; kingdom Metazoa; phylum Chordata; class Mammalia; order Eulipotyphla; family Soricidae; genus Crocidura; species Crocidura indochinensis. Next base: position 6,897 of record PVKC010023026.1, read on the forward strand.
AATATCACTCTGACTCTCCTCTACCCTGGACTTGGCCCCTCAAGAGAATTCCCCTACTCACATGCATCTCCTAGTGCCCGGGTGCAGCTCATTCTTGGACCTGCTCATTTCACAGCCCCATGGCCGCAGGTCGAGCCCAATCTCAAGTTCCACTTTGTTCTGTGGAGTCCATGGAACTTGGTTTGCAGGCCCACCCTATACAATTGCTCGGGGCAGAACTTTGTACCCAGCTCTGTGAGACCTGACCCCAACCTCAGGGACCAGCCTTGAGCACCCCTAAGCCCCAACTGCTAGAGCCTCTCGTCTGTGACTAGTTTTCCTCCTGTAGGGGATGGGAGGGATCCTAGCAGAGCACTAAGGAATCTCCTGGTAGCACCAGGCAGCTTACCCCCTCCACGAGGCTGAGACCCATAAAAATGCCTTTCTTTTGTTTTTATATTTTATTTTCTTTTTATTTTGCACAGGTTCTGCACCAGCAGTGTTCTGGGGCCAGAAGTTCCTTCCAGTGGTGCCAGAGACCTTATTCCTGCCAGGCACATGCTCTACCCTTGCGCCCTCTCTGGGCCTGGAGTGGTAATGGTTTTTTTTTTTTTTTTTTTATGGTACCATGGAGAGTACAGGGTAAACAACTGCCCGCAACCAGGGGTGCTCCCTTCATCCTTTGAACTCTAGAGACTTCCAGTTTATTTACTAGTTCAATTCCTACTTCACCCAGCCAGCATCTTCTAGGTCCTCCCAGGCCCCACTTCTTTCCTATAGTTCCTCTGACTTTCATCTTTTTCTCTCACACTTCCTATCTGCCTCCTCCCAAGGTCCCTTTTTCCCTCTCTGGGGATCCCCAGTATTTCCTGTCTGTATCCCAATCCCTTTTCCCCTGGATCCTTCAGGCTGAGTTAGAGAGTGGTCATATACACTCCCAAGGCAATGCCCTAGCCTACCTCTCAGCTACTACTTGCTGCTGCCCCCCCTCCGCCAGTCCCCCCTGCTTCTCCCTCTCTGTTACCTCCTGCTGCCCCTAATACCTCTGCCACTTCCTGCTGCCCCCTGCTACTCTTGCCTTTCCCTGCTGCCCCCTGTTACATATCAGGCGGGTGGGGAACTGCTGTGGTAAGATGGAGTGTGTCATTAGTATCATTAGTGATAATGGGCTTAATTGTGGCTCTTGTTTGCTTTGGAAATGGGTGAAAGAAAAGGCAGATCAAGCCTGACAATCATGATCAAATGCTGAAGCACTTCCCTTGCTCTCAGCCGTCCTTCCAAAGGAACCTTTAGTGGAAGGGCTTGGTAGGGAAGCAGAGAGGATTCCAAACTTCTTGAAAGAGATGGTGGATGGGGTGGGGGTTCTGAGGCAAGGAGATGAGTAAATCATACAGGAATGGGGCCCTGGTGGTATTTTGTACTGAGCAAATGGAAGCAAGAGTGTCTTTCTGGGCAAGACAGAGCTTGTCTGAACATACTTCAGGAAGAAGCTCCCGGGATGACTAGGTGTGTGTGTGTGGAGAGAGGTGCGGAGGGGGTGTAATGAGCCCAGAGAGCTGCTTTTATTAAAAGAAGAAACAGAAGGAAGAATCGAGAAGGAAAGAGAATTGAAGGGAGCTGAAGCCACACTCAAGGGCAGGGCCCTATCCAGATTCCAAAATCTAAAAAGCCAGAGTAGAGAGTGGGAGAAAGACACTAGGCCAGGCCAGGCCAGGGGAGCTTTCAGAGCAAGGTTGGGCTGCTCAAGGCAGAGGTGCTCCATTTCCAGGCAAGATACAGCAGCCCATAGTACACTCTGATCTGGAGTAGAGGAAGGGTTGGCAGTGTCCTGGGGAGGGAATACTGGGGGGAGCATCAATTCTTCCTTGGTTCTGGACTAACCTTCCCTGGAGAAGGGGATTGGAGGTAGTGGGGGAACCTAGGCTGTGTCTACCCATCGAAGGAGGAGCATTCTCTCCAAGGTGCTTCTTTCCTCAAAGATGAGCCTGGTCCCAAGGTCTAGTCAAGAATCCCACTGCTCATTGTGGGGACCCACGGACAGTATAACATAAGGTCCATAAGGGTCAAGTGGGGGGTGGGAAGGAGCATAACAGGGCTGCTGGGCTGGGGCTCTTTTCTAAGTGGCCAGAAGGCAACTGTGAGTCCCATAGCTGCCTGGTAAAGCAGAGATGAGGCCCCCCTCCTCCAGATAGTGTGAGTGGATGTAAACCCCTCTTTGTCCCCCAACCTGGGCTGCAACAGAGATAGAGTAGAGGCTAGTGCTGAAGAGAGGGTATGGGGGGGGGGTCCTTGAGAAGGATGTCTAGAAGTGTGGAAGCAGTGAGACTGGCAGTGGGAGAGACCAACGAAGTGACATGCTTCCTTGGTCAAGTTTCAGTCTGCAAAGGTCTGAGGATTTGACCTGGCGTACAATGTGATATCAAGAAATGAGCATTTGGACCATGTTGAGGTCCTGCCTAGGAAACCTGTTAGCACAAAGCCTGCAACAGAGCAGGCATTCAGCACATAAAGGTTTATGACTTTAGTGGGAGACACCCATTTTATTTACATATCTGGGGGACTCATGTTCATGCTTGTGTGCTAGAGATGTGATAGGGATTCGTGACTGTAAGGATGAGAGAGATGAGAGCAGAGTCTGGGTATTGAGATTTCTAGCATGGTAGAGAGATCGTGTCAAAGAACCACTTCTCTGAACTTTTTTTTTTTTTTTTTTTTTTTGGTTTTTCAGGCCACACCAGTTTGATGCTCAGGGATTATTCCTGGCTAAGCGTTCAGAAATTGCCCCTGGCTTGGGGGGGACCATATGGGATGCCGGGGGATCGAATCCCAGTTCTTCTTTGGCTAGCACTTGCAAGGTAGACACTTTACCTCTAGCGCCACCTCACTGGCCTCCACTTCTCTGAACTTTAAGATAAACAGTGAATGTGAGCATTGAGGCACTGCTCAGGTTTTCTTGGGACACAGAAGGTGAATGCCTTGGTCCCAGGCAACCTGGGAGAGTTGGTCACCCTACAAGTCTTAATTAAGGGTCCCCACTCATTTTCAGTGCTCAGAGCTTCCCCTTCCTAATCTGGTTAGGAAGCTAAGAGTTTGACTTCTTTTCCAACATTCTCTCACTCCTGCTCCTTCCCAAGGCATCTAACTCCAGTGATGCTTTTCATTGATTCTGCTCAATTCTTGAAGTGAGGCCTGGCTTGATTCAGAGAATTTTACATCAGAGAGGGTAGGGGAGGTATAGGGGCCTGGGAGGAGCAAGAAGAGCACAGGATGCAGTTGCAGCCACTGTGGTCTTAACTGGCTGATTTGGGAGGAGGGAAGAGCAAACTCCCCATACAGTACTAGAAAGGCCAGAACACTTAGACTATACACCAATATTTCCAAAAAGGTGTGAAAACTCAGTCTCAGACCCTCCATTTTAAAGGTTCTGTGCTTAATTCCCAGGTGTTAGATGAAGAATCCTCCAAGTGTCTTTATCCACAATAGCTAGAGCTATAGTGGAGAAAGTGTCTAATTTAACTGTACTCAGTGGTCAAAGGCCAAAGAACTAGAAATGGCCATCAACATCATAAAGTCAAGCAGGAGGATTCTGAGCCTACAGATTTGGACTTGGACCTTCAAGAACCTTCCAGGATCTTCCAGATACACCTTAGCCAAGAGAATAGGTGAGTCTGGTACATACAGACTGAGCTATGGGATATTTTTTTTTTACCACCCTGTATTCATGTGAAAAACCCATAGGCTTGCACATGCTCCCCATGGAGAAGAAAAGCATCCTTTCTGGTCCACTAACTTCCTCCTTGCTGACCTTTGCTCCCTCATCCACCTTCACCCACCATGCATTGGATCACTCTCCCCATCACTATATACCCATCTCCCAATTTCTCTCTGACCCAAAATATCCACACATTGCATTTGAAATGATTTTGGAGAAGAGAATATCAACACCAGCATATCTGAATCCCACATATCACACATAACCCAATGCAGGGAGCAAAAGTTATGGGAAACGTAGCCACGTAATGCTCTTGGTCTTGTATGATGTCTTCTCCCCCCTATCTCCATCTCTATGTCTTAAATGGGGTGGGAAGATCAGTTGAAGCTCAGTTTTATAATTATTTTATAATTATCGAAGGGACCCATTTGACCTAAGTTCCTCAGTCTGGTGAACTTCAAGGCGGGTGTGGAGAGTGATGACTAATTAGAGGGAAGTAAGCACAGTGAAGATGAAAACTGTCAGAAATCCTATTGTGGAAAACCAAGACAACTCCCTCCAATTAAATCCTCTAGGAATCAACTAGGAAGGGCCCTGTGGGTGGCCTTAATGTTGACACTGATACTGGGAAACATTCCCATGACCTCCTCATCTCACTTTTTAGTCCCTACTACTTCTTCTGACCAGCCAATCCCACCACCATTGACTCTTTGTGACTCTTGGCCAGTCTGTGGGGCCATTCATTGAGGGTGGGTAGGATGAGGACATGGGCATGATTCCAGCCTCAGTGCCAGTTCTTTCCTTCCTAGCACTTCTGAGAGCATTTATCTGCCACCAAAAACATGCTTTGCTGTTTCTTGTAGTCTTTTCAGACTTTACACACCCACCCTGGGCCTTTCTTGCTAAACCAATGTTCTCTGGTTTAGTTTCAATTCTTTTATATCTGGATTTGTGCTAGGTAAAAGATAAGAGTACAGACCTAGGGCCATGGTCATGGCTCACACACCAAAACGGAATTTATTAACTGTGTTGAGAAAAAAACAAAAGAAAAAAAGAAAAAAAGAGAAAAAAAAAGAAAAAAAAACTGTGTTGAGTCCCTGGATTAAGCATTGGAAAATCTAGAATAAAGAAGCAACCTTGACTCCAAGGCTTTTCCTTCCTCTGGCCATCCCTATCCTGGCTGATTGTACTCTAAAATTCTGAGTGGAGCCTAATTTGAGACTAAGTCCATATTCCATCACCTCCCCATATCAATGCTCTAGTCCAGCAGCTGCAGCCGCAACCAGTGCCAGTCATGTGCACCCCATGTGCCTTTACTTCTTTACTTCCTTTCCTTTTTTTTTTTTTTTGGTTTTTGGGTCACACCCGGCAGTACTCAGGGGTTACTCCTGGCTCCATGCTCAGAAATTGCTCCTGGCAGGCACGGGGGACCATATGGGGCACCAGGATTCGAACCGATGATCTTTTGCATGAAAGGCAAACACCTTACCTCCATGCTATCTCCCGGGTCCGCCTTTACTTCTTTATCTCTTTTCTTGGTCACAGAATATGCCAATTGCCCATGAGCTCTGTTTTCTCATGGACCAAATTGGGCATATTCTCTCATATTTTTCAGCTGTGAAGTTAGGAATGGGACAGGGTGAAATCAGAAAGTCTTGATGACAATTTGGGCATGATGACAGGTGAACCCCCAGTGCCAAGGGTCACTTTTGCACAGCCTGCCCCTCCCCTCTGGTCTGGAGCTTCCGCTGACCCCTATCCAACTTTTCCTAGGCTCCAGGTTCCAGTGTCACTCTGACCCCCTGTATACTAGTTCTTCTGTTATTTCCATGCTCTGCCAGCATGAAAATTCTTTACTGTGATTCTTCTCTTTGGTTCCTAGGTGGTGAGGGCCATACGTTGGTCATCCCCCTAGGGAGTCAAACACTATTGTTGACATTTACACACAACTGGAACTTGCAATCAGGTTTGGAAACCCACAAGGAAGCCCTTCAATTATGCCCTCCCATGCCCCAGGATAGACCCTGTTAAGAAACTCAAAACACAGGGTCTGTAGATATGGACTTCCCATGGTGCCTCAGAGAGGCAACAGCTATGAGAAAGGGGGGGAGGCAAGAAGAATACCTGCTTAAGTCACCCTGGGCTTTGCTTTCATGCCCCACCTAGCTCCCAGTTCATTCTGTCCTGCCCTGCTAATCAGTATCTCCTGCCTCTGAGCCATCTACTTGGAGCTAAGAACTCCAGTATAGTCACAGAACATGGCTATGGTTCTGTATACAGTCGCCCAACTATGCTGAGCTTGAAGCCCCTCTCCCATAACCCATCACCACACATGTGTACACAAACACACAACACACACACTCACATACATATACACATGCTACACACATATACACACAACATACAAATATAACAAACCACTTGCTGGGACAAGAGAGAGTAGAGCTGGTCTCTTCTGTCCCTCAATAAATGACTTCTTAAAGTTGGAAAGAGACAGACCAACTCCTTGCCTTGAATCCAGCAGTAAATCTCGGGTTTCACCAGGGTATAGGGTGGAGGTGATGTGGGCCAAGGGAAGGAGGAGCAGATGTTGGCACTTTGAAAGCCCTCGTGGCACCACCTCTGCCAAGACAGGACCTTGTTCAGGAAGGAGGAGTTGCAGGAACTTGAGGGTCACCCAAGAGATCTTGCAGTTTGAAGCATCATCGAGGCCCCAGAACCTTACTAAGGCCATCTAGGCTCTATGATGTCTTCCAAACTGCGCCCTGTTGCTGCGTCGCTGTTGGTCCTAGAATGACTGAGGCCTGGGGTCTTTTTTCTCAGCCTGGATCTTTGAAAAGACTACCATGGCCTTCTTGGGCCTCCCAGTCCCCAGATTCCTCCATTGCTAGACCATTTGTTTGGGAGAGATGCTACTGGTGTAGAACTCAAAACTTCTGTCGTGTCCACTCTAGAGAAAGCCAAACTTGTGCTGTGCAAGGCTTGAAGCTCCTAGTGACTTGGTGAGTGAGGAGGCTGCCCTGAGAAAATGAAGCCAGGAGATCAAGAAAGGGGATAACTCTGGTCCCTAATTAAGAGTCCAGATAAAGGGTGATTAGCCTGCTTCAGTATGCAAGGGTAGCATATTCACTCCCTATCAGGAAGCCTTTGTTGCGGCCAAAGGCCCTATAAGCTCTTATAAATGGCCTAATGCCCCTCAAGGCCTAGAGATAGATGAGAGCCACCCTTTTCCGGTGTGTGCCTGGGCTCAGCAGTATAAAAGCAGGTAGCACTCCAGGTGCCCATCAGTGCTGGTCCCTTGTGCTTACTTTCTTCATTTCAGACCATCAGCTCCATCACTCACAATGAGTCGGCAACTGAGCCTCAAGCCCAGCACTGACAAGGCTGGTTTCAGCGGGCACTCAGCTGTGATACTAAGGAAGCCAGTGGGCAGTGCTGGGTCATGCAGAGCAGCGGGCCCAGGGGCTACCACAGGCTTTGGCAGCCGAAGCCTCTATAATTTTGGAGGGTCTCGGTACATTCCCCTGAACCTGGCTGGCACCAGTGTTCGCACAGGCTACAGCTTTGGGTCTGGCTCTGGATACGGAGGGGGACGGCCCACTGGCTTTGCAGGCAGTATGTTCGGCAGCGTGGCTTTGGGGCCTGCCTGCCCAGCTGTGTGTCCCCCAGGAGGCATCCACCATGTCACTGTTAACAAGAGCCTCCTGGCACCCCTCAATGTGGAGTTGGACCCCGAGATCCAGCGAGTCCGCACCCAGGAGCGGGAGCAGATCAAGGCTCTGAACAACAAATTTGCCTCTTTCATCGACAAGGTGGGTGATAGACAGGAAACATACAAAGAGAAAGGAGCAGGCAGTGCTGCTGGGTGGACAGTGCCCAGGAGAAGGAAAAGATGGGGCCCCAAAGATTCCAAATCATCAAGAGACGGCAGGCAGGCAGACTGGGAGCACAAAGGACCCTGAGAGAATGCTGATTTATGGGAGTATGGGTTAGGGGCATTAAAAGACCTGAGGGTCTTATGTGGGACAGCAGAATAGTGCTTTGCTTCCCTAGACTTTGGGGGGCCTGGAGCAGGCAGCAGCAGAGGCTGTCAAATCTACAACAGGTCCTGACATTATTTTTGGAAGGCATGAAGAGAGCATTTATAGTGGGGTTGGCGGACATGGGCCTCCATGAGTGGACAGTTAGTGTTAAGTTTAAGGATATAAGAAAAGGATGGGGGAAGTTAGAGCGTGTACTCATGGGACCCAATGGTGTCCTCGATGCTCCCAGGTACGCTTCTTGGAGCAGCAGAACCAAGTGCTGGAGACCAAGTGGGAGCTACTGCAACAGCTGGACCTAAGCAACTGTAAGAAGAACCTGGAGCCCATCCTGGAGGGCTTCATCAGCTCCCTTCGCAAGCAGCTGGAGGGGCTGTCGGGAGACAGGGTGAGACTGGACTCGGAACTGAGGAACATGCGTGATGTGGTGGAGGACTACAAGAAGAGGTAAGCTTCTTTTTTTTTTAAATAAATATCTTTATTTAAACACCTTGATTACAAACATGATTGTGGTTAGGTTTCAGTCATGTAAAGAACACCCCCCTTCACCAGTGCTTCTTATCAAAGACCATGGCTTATATTCCAGAGGCTTCTGAACCTGTCCTCTTAGTGACACTTTTTAGAAAGTGAGATTGGGGAGTGTCAGGAAACAGGCATCACAGTTACCTGTTTTATGAGAACTTCCAACTTCATTGTTAAAAGGAGGTCCTGACAGCTTGGGGAATCATGTGGGTGTCTAATAGATTCTGGGTACTTTCCTAGAACCTAGCAAAAGGAGTGCCAGGAGGTAACCAGGGACAGTGCAGGCACACTCTAGCTAATGTTATCTCTCCTGGGGTACTCTTCACCCCAGCACCTGCCTGACTTGGGGGAAATTTGGCTGGGGGTTCCCAGGCCTCTATGAGTTTGTCTCCTGCCCACAGGTATGAAGTGGAGATTAACCGGCGCACAGCTGCTGAGAACGACTTTGTGGTACTCAAGAAGGTAAGAGGATGGCAGGCCTCTGGACCCTCACACCCATGCATCCAACTCACTCAGGAGAAGGAGTGAAAGTCCAGGGTTAGTTAAACAAGGAAGACCACACCAAAAAAAAATGTACCCCCAGGAAATAAACAGAAGGCAGGAGAGAATTCTGATCTGGTTCAGCTTGATCTTTCTGTATGACTGAGCAAAGTTCCGTGGTCTCGTTAAGCTTGTTTTCTCAAAAAAAAAAAAAAAACCAAAACAGAACAAAACAAAAAACAAACCTCAGACCCCATTCTCCTTTTTGGTTCCCAATATTCCCTGGGTATAAGAGAAAAATCAGCCCATTCTAGTTATTATTTAGTGTAAGCTTCCCCTTGTGGGATAAAAAGGGGTAGGGGGAAACCTAGTGATGTCAGGGTGGTCAGATGTGAGCAGAGTCTGACCTGGAACCCATGTGCCTTGCAGGATGCTGATGCAGCCTATGCAGTGAAGGTAGAGCTGCAGGCCAAGGTGGACTCTCTGGACAAGGACATCAAGTTCCTCAAGTGTCTGTACGATGCAGTGAGTTCCCTGCTCTCACCTGCCTCTTTCCCTTCTATGCCCTGGCCCTTCCAGGCTCATCTAGAGTGAGGACAGTGGAGGGATTCTGGAAACACAGAATTGAAGAGTTTTTATAGAATGTGTCAAAGCTTGTACCAGGGCACTTGAGAGAGTGGGGTCCAGGTGCCTTGAGGACAGATGCAGGAGATGGTGCCCTGTGGGGCTAATGGAGAGCGTAAATGGGCCAATGAAGTTTCACTGGAGTTCAGATGGGTGGTTCTGTGAATCACAGTCACCATTGGCTTCTGCCCATAGCCTTGCACTCCTGCTTCCTGCTGGATGTCCCCTGACATGAGTCCCACCATTGAACTCCCACTGACACACTTCAGGCAGGCTCTTCTCCACTGGAGGTGGAGGTTGGGGTGGGAGACAGAGTCAAGGACTCAGACTGATTGATGAAGCAAAGGCAGGGGGACCCTCATTTTGACCTCACCTCTTCAGGAGCTGGCCCAGATACAAACTCATGCCAGTGAGACCTCAGTCATCTTGTCCATGGACAACAACCGAGACCTGGACCTGGACAGCATCATCGCTGAGGTGCGCACACACTATGAGGACATCGCCCTGAAGAGCAAGGCGGAGGCAGAGGCCCTGTACCAGAGCAAGGTGGGTCCCTCCTCTCCCAGAATATTCAGAGAAAATGCACAGTCTCTCCAGCAAGGGATTCAAGATCCACCTTAGTAGCTGTGCTGGTGAAAGAATGCTTAGAACCAAAGCTCTAAGAGCATTTTCTCCACAAAACTTTCTCGACTGTTATCAAAGCTTGGTCATGAGGTAGGTCTGGAAGGACATTAACCACTGAGGCGACAGACAGCCCTCTGAAGAGGAAGGAGAGGTAGTCCTCACTTGGAAAAACAAGGTATTTCCACAGGGACTGGGGTGGTGTGTTTCCAGGAGCAGAGGAAGCAACACTTGTGGACATTAGTTTTGTTTTGTTTTTTGGGTCATACCTGGCAGCACTCAGGGGTTACTCCTGGCTCTATGCTCAGAAATCGCGCTTGGCGGGCACGGGGGACTATATGAAATGCTCGGATTCGAATCACCGTCCTTCTGAATGCAAGGCAAATGCCTTACCTCCATGCTATCTCTCCGACCCTGAGGACAGTAGTTTTAAATGAGCTAGGAAGGGCAGGGAGGAAAGAAGAGGGAGCCACAATCTCCCTCCTGACTTCCAGGAAGAAGGAGGACATTAAGTTTTTTGGGTAAGAGGTATCCTGCCTTTGTGTCAAATCCAGGCTGAGAAACTCTTTACCTGATTG
>PVKC010023028.1:0-17447 GCA_004027635.1 Crocidura indochinensis
AAAAAAAACTATGAAGAAATCATGTTTTAGTAAAATTAAATATATTTTAAACAAGAACTTGATCAGGTTCCACAATTCTGTCTTGTATATAGGAAGAAGAATAAATATCTCTGCTTGGGCAGTATCTACTCAAAATTCATGCTCTAAACTATGTAATAAATTGTTGTTTAAGTTAATTCATCAGCTAGTTATTAATCCAATAAAAATGTCCAATATTCCTGTGCCAAGGAATATTGCTAAGAGACAGAGCACATGCCTTATATAATCCCTGAATTGGAGCCCTAGAATATTGTGGTCCCTGGTACTACCAGGTGCGGGACTTCTGCTCAAGGGCCTCCAGATTTACCCACTTCATCCAGCAAACACTACTGCAGCAATAACAATAGTGCTGTTTTTGTGCCACTTAGAAATCCAGATGTGTCTAGTGAAAAAATTGAAATTTGTGGAGGGAAGTGATTTTCAAATATTTCCCTAGTCATTCAAATAGATCAGAAAATATAGTGAATATAGAAGTGAGTACTTGATTAGCTCAGGAAAATTGTGTATGCACTCAATATTCATGCATGCATCTTCTGTAGAGAATTCATAATTAAAATACAGTGAATCTTTTAACTGACTTTTGTAGATAAGTATCGTGTTTTTCTTATTCATTTGACCCAAGAAATTTAATTTAATAATTTTGCATTTTGCTTGCTATTTCTATCTTTATAGGACAACATAATATAGACTCTTTGTTTCACGTATAACAGACATTTTTAAAAGGTAAGATGTTAAATGTAATTCGGGTTAGAATTTTCAGTTTTATATTATTCTCCAACAAAATGCAAGTACTCCTCAACTCTAGCTGAGAGATATGATCTATTGAGACATTTTATTGCAAATTTCAGTTAAGCTGACCATAAACACAAAAACAGTTTCCATAAACATTTTTAGGAACAGTGGATATTTTTTTCTAAATTAAGCCTTTTATCATTTTGACTTTAGCTCCTTTAAAAATTAATTCATACTGTTTTGTCATATAACTTTAATTTAGGAAGCATAGTTTAGACTTTCTTAGAGACACATTAGGGGGTATATATTATTGTATCAAAAATTGATCTGTGTATGGAGACAGATGGCATATGTTTGTTATCATCCATCATCCAGCTTTTTCCTTTCAGGCTTTACCACCTCCCCTGCTTCTAATTAACCTGATAAACATGTTTTTGGTAGCCACATGGTCACGGAATATGAAACTTTTTTGAGGTGGAGATAAATATTTATGTACCCATAAATACTTCTATAATGGTAGCACAAGCACAAAGACTAAATTTTGTTTCAGCAGGTACAAATTGGAGAAGAATGTGCTTACATATCCTCTTCTATATCTTTATACTTTAAATAATTACTTATAGTGATCTGTTGAAAAATGTCATATGGTCAGGTCAATTGTCCTGCTGAGAATAGACAATGAATATTTCTGGTTTTGATGCCTACATATTCTACAATACTTAAAAATATTGAACTGATAACTATTTATTATATACAGAGGTCTCTTTCCATTTTCTATTTATTAAAACACCGTGTAATATTGCACAATGATGAAAAAAAGCAAAATACTTATGTACAAAAGTCTATCAAAAAATAGAGAAACAAGAGGTAGGCCCCCAAGGTAATTTAAAGAACTTGATATTTGTGAAAGAGTAATTAAGGAATTCAACTAACATTTCCGTATTACTACTTAAACCACCTCACTTTCTGCCTTTATTTATATTTTTATGTTCTAAAATATGCGATCACATATTAATTGCTGTTGCTAAATTATACATTACTTACAATCTTTTGTGTTTTTATATGTTCTAACATTTCTTATGTATTCTAATATTTCTAATGTTCTTAATTTCATTTTGGAAAGTCTGAGAAGTCAACTATCCTATTAAAATGGTTACCTTTTTACTAGATACAATAATGATAGTATCTTTACTGTTAACACTTTGATATATATGTTGTTTATAACATATCATTCAATGGTATTTAGAATAATTATTAAGTTACATTATTAAAAGATTTTCCTTTTATTTATGATTATTAAACTATGTGAACTTAAATTTAGAAAAAGATTATATAAAAGGTTGATTTGGTCAAATTTGTATACCATCCAATGTAACAGTCACAGGAATAAATTCTGCATGTGAAATACATTTTATAAAATAGCTTCTATTTTGTTTCTATTTTCTGTTTTATTTTTGTCCCTTTGTATTTCATTTCTTTGACTCTTCAACAGATTTTCCCAAATCCTCCATGTTAAAAGGATTTCAAAACAGCTGTTTTACTGAGTATTCATCAAAACATTCTGACCTCAACAAATAGGAGAAAATAGAAAGGGCTGCTTATGACACATTCAGAGCATCTATTTAATCAGTGACAAGGAAACATACAATTAACTTTAAAGGGAGTCATGGACATAACTGTGTACTTTGTAGGACAAAGCCTTTCTGACATCTTGTCCTCAACTGAATGCAACGTTAAATACCCCACATTTAGAAAAAAAAGCTGTCTATAAAATGCTATCTGTAATATTTTGTGTGTGTGGTGAGGTAGAAAGAAATAATGTAAGGTAAATCAGTATGTGGTAGACATCAGTAAAAACTGAAGCAGTTAGAAATGAAAGCCTTATCCCCAATTCTGTTGTAGAAACAACTGTAACATTAACAATTAGCCGATCTAAAAATAAACAAATGAAAAATAAATCATAAAGAGATCCTTTCATAGGCTCAGAAAAATAATAAACTCAACCAAAAGCATTGTTGCAATGTCACCAAAGCAAGACTAGTCAATATTGCTATAATTTTCACAAGTACCATTTTTTCAGAAGTGAGAGGTTGTTTTTGTTTTCTTAGATTTTTTTCTAAAGTGTATATTAATGAGTAAAAATAGTCAACTCAGGTAAATACCAAACTTGTGTTTAGACATATGTTTAAGCAGTTAAAAAAGTTTATTTGTTATCTAGCTAAATTGGCGAGTTTATTTTTCACGTAAGTAAAATGAAGTATGCATGTAGGATCGGTTCTATATGAATGGAATGGGCATTGTAGAAAGGCTCAGATTGTATGATTAACTTTGAGTTTCTGAAAGAAACAGTCATAGATTGAATCAGAATAAAAGTATCATGGTTCTCTTTTGAGTTTTAAAAGAAAGGAAATTTGACCTTTGGCTTCAATGTTTTCATTTCTTACATGTGGAAAAAGAGAGCAAAATTGATAATACATTAGTATTGGGCTCAGCATTGGAGAGGTGTAATGCTTGGGAGCAATTTATATAATTTATTTATATTTAAAAATAATGAGCTGCAGAAGTTCATTACAATCATCTTGAATCAGAAGGTCATGACCTGAATGAATAGGAATAGTTCCTTTGGGAGCAGGATCAGAAGAAGTCAAGATCAGGGGAGGTTGTTTATGCCAGAAACTGGTATATGAGCCAGAAGGGAAAAATGAAGAAAAGAAAACCGTGTGTTTCTTTTTTGTGTGTGTGTTCTAAAGTGTTCTAAAATAATTTAGCAATGAGACTTAGGGCATAAAATATTGAAAAATGGTGCTAAAGTCATAAGAGACAAACTTTTAGATGAAAGGAACACATCGTTGAAAATAAAAATAAAGTTCTCACTTTCCTTCTTTTACCTGCCTTTGAAATTCAGAGCACTATTTTGTTGAGAAGAATATTAACAATTGCAATGCAAACTGTGTAGACATTATAAGAAATATCCAAGCTCTCATTTTTGTAATCAGAGTTTGAATCACAGAGGACAACCCTGCTTGAAGCCCATTAACACATCATAATAACAACCACCTGATATAATGAAAACAAATGAATTAAAAAGAAATAGAAAATGTAAGATTGGTTCATTATTGTGCAAGCTAATGAGGACAAGATTTTACCTGTCTTTTGGATTCCAAGGAAAATGTTCAGTCCACTGACAAGACATTATTTTTACCAGGAAATGTTTCATTCTTTTTGGAATTTCTCCTTGGAAAATGTCACATTTTTCATGCCTTTAGCCTTCTTGTTTTAGTTTACCTAAGCTGAATTTTCTGTTACACAATACTTTGTTTGGAACTTTACAGAATATTAAGACTGGAGAGCTGAAAGTAAAAGGAGAAAAGAAATGCTTACAATGTCAATGTTTTCACTCAAATGCTGAGATGATTTAAAAAGAATGAAATAAAAATAAGTTCTTTCTTCTTTGGCATATGTGATTTTTTATTTCAAAATTTAATCATTTCTGCGATTAGAGAGTTAGCACAGTGCAAAAGGTGCTTGTCATGCAGGTGGCTCACCTGAGTTTGATTCCAGGCACCTCTAAATTGTGTCTCAATCCCTGCAAGAAGTGATCTGACCATAGGGCCAAGAGTAAGCTCTGGACACAGTTCGCTATGTTTTCAAAACAAAACAAAAAAGAAACTCAAAATTTCATCATTTACATTGACACTTATCACTGGCACACTCTAATGAAAAACATAAGTCCAAATTTATAAATTTAGGTGGGTTTTAGTATAGTATTTAATTTTAATTTGCGTTTAATTTTGATTGGTGTTTTGATTCATGTTTATTCACTTATGAACACTTCAATGATCCCATCTTCTTAATTCTTTTATTTTCTAGCTAGTCTAATCTCCCCACCACTTTCTAGACATCTCACTTATATTTTCAATTTAGAAGTTTAGCTTATTTTTTCACTCACCCATTACTTAAATTACTGTATTTAGCCAAGGGAAAATTATCATGGAGTACTCTCAGATTTCTATTAAAGTTTTACACTAAAACATAGAAAAAATTTGCTAAAGTAATTCACATTTATTCTCATCTAGTATGTAGTTTACTAAATGTAAATTCAATATCTTATTATTTGACTATCATAAATTGATTTCATATCTAATAATAACATAGTAAAAATACAATTGTGAAATACGTTTTATTTATTTATTTTTTAGGCCACACTGACAGCGCTCAGGGTTACTCCTGATTCTACACTCAGAAATTACTCTTCACTCAGGAGACCATATGGGATGATGGGGATCAAACCCATGTCTGTCGTGGGTCAGCTGCATGCAAGGCAAATGCCCTGCTGTTGTGTGAAATATGTTTTACAGTTACCAAGATGCCAACCAAGGTCCAGTTGAGATATCAAAGAGGGTGTACTCATGTTTGGCATGACATCTATTAGGTTGCAAACCCCAGCACCACATATTGACCTCTAAGAACTGCCAGGTATGATCCCTAAGCTAAGAGGCAGGAGACTAAGGCTGGAGCACTGGGTCTGATTTCAAAAAAAAGATCCCCAAAAGAAAAAATATCCAACAAGGATGTCAGCCTTTATTGTGCTGTGGACATAGTTCATTTGCTGAGTTTAAGCTTTACATATTTTGTAACTAGGTTTAATCAGAACCAGTAGGTATGAACATTCCAAATATATATGGTAGAAAAATTCTTCCTTAGCTTCCCACAATATCAAAAGAAGATACTCTCACAACTAAATATCCAAAGATTATTTGCTAAGTAAATTCACCTGGGAACATAAATCACTGAATTTATGAAAGTATGCATAAATTATGCTTACTTTAAAGTGGAAAATAGCAAAAAAAAGTCCCTTAATTAAAATATATAAATTCATAAATACCACGAATTATACTTTGGGAAGGTCTCATTTTATGCTTACTTTTTCTGGTACAATTTTTAATAGCACTTCTTTTTATTCTAGTCCCAGAGAGATGATAAATTATCTGGCACCCTACTTAAAGATTTCTGCCCAATCTCTATCTCATGCTTGAGATCTTTTTGCATTATCCTATCACATGGTTATAGGTTGGCTTGAACTATATATTTTTGACACGGAACTTACTAGCTCCTCAGGCATCCTAATAAATTGTGGTTTGGTTCTGATAGGTCTTTCTTAAAATAAACCAAATTAAGTCTGGTTTTTACTTCTACCCACTGGTTCTCAGTATACCCTAGGGTTATACAGAACAACACGAATGCTTCTCCCACATGACAGCCCTTCAAATATTTGAAGACAGCAATCATGTTCTGCCTGAGGGTACTCATTTCCTGACTATATATCCCAATCTTTTAGTTCAATTGTTGCTCATATAAGTTGGCAAAGAATTTTCTCACCATTCTGATTGCTACTCTCTGAATGCATTATAGTTTATCTTTCTTCATGTCTAAGTGAATTGTGAATTACCCAGGACACAATAATATAATGCAACCACTATTTGAATAACATCAAGAAACACAAGACTGGAAGTGCTATCTTGGATACTTTGCTTCAAATAGCAAAACCAAAAATTTAGTAAATATTCCACTTACCAAAAATTACTACTTAAATTTTATCCTCTGACCTTATTTTCTTAAAAAATCTGCATTCCCTATAGATATTATGATATCTATGCAGATCTCTTTTGTATTTAGCATAAATGTATTTAGCATCTTTAAGGAAATAGAACATTGATTGTCAAAACTTTTTGAGAGAATTATTGATTATTGGCAGTTAAAGTATTGTTTGAGAAGGAAAGATCTGGAGGTTTACTTCAAAGGTGGGCAAAGAATAGACTTATGTCTATAATGACATGGAACTTTTCTAAACTTAATGCGTCCAGTACTCCTGATTATCATACCTTTTCTGAGCCAATGAATAAAAAATAAGATCCTCCCATTGAGCATACACACTGACTACTGATAACCAATGAGCTTTGACAAATAGTTATGAATATCACTAATATTTTGGTATATTTAACTGGAAATATACATATCATGTTTCCTTCTACTGCAATGAAGCATTCTGAAGCTCATATTGAAGTAGAAATATTCCTTAAGAAATATCATGACTCATACCCTTGTTAACTAAGGGAAAGTGAAGCCTATGAAATTTGAAGAATTCATTAACTAATTCATGACTTGCACTTAATAAACACTTCCAATGTGTTAAGTATGTCAGTGAGTTGTATCCTTTCAAGCTTTTCTCCATTGTTTCCCATGTGCCCTTATTACTTATTTCAATAAACAGATGAATAATATGAAATTTTTCTCAAGATTATAGCTGACTAGTTTTTATAAAGTTTAATCTTTATATTTTTGTGCTTTGTGTTCTTGCTGGTTTAGTATTTTTTTAATTACTACATATTTGAGTAACTATAGTGGTCTTCTTGTTAATTAAAATGTGACTATTTAATATAATGAAAATAAATTAAGACTAAATTCACTTGTTTAACCTTTTTTAAATTGAATTTTTGTTTTGTAGTCATGTCTAGTGGTGTTCAGAGCTTATTCCTCATTCTATGATCTGGAATCACTTTTGGCAAAGTTCAAGGGGACCATAATGGGTGCTAAAGGTTAACTATGGGTCAGCTGCATGCATGGAAGGCAAGAACCCTAAATGCTACACTATCTCTCTAGCCCCGTGTTTTAATTTTTTAATTAAAGTTTCAAATTAAAATTTCAAATTAGAATCCAGAAAGATAGTGAAGGAGAAAGGTATTAGCCTAGCCTGTGATTGATTTCGATGTTCTCTCAAGCATTATGTATTGCCCTATATCCAACACCAGGAATGATCCCTGAGCACAGATACAGTGAGCTTAAACTCCTCTCCTCTTACCTACACAAAAATTTAAATGAAACAATAATTAAACTGAACACAAATAGTTAAACTATTAAGAAATTATTCATGGAGATAAGATTGGGATTAAGGTGCTTACTTGTCAAGAGCCTTACCCTGGTATGACTTCTAGTGCTTCCAAGAGTGACTGGAGCATAGAGCCAGAAGTAAGCCTAAGTAGCACTATTATGTGCCCAATATGAAACTAAAACACCCTAAAAGATGACTTCTGCACTATAACATCTCTCTTTGTCTTTTTTACTCTTGTTTTAACTGAATAATAATTATTGATCAGGTTAATTATCCTTGCCCAGTGAAACGAATTCAGTTAGTGCACCTGGATATTTTATTTTTTTTTTATTTTGCCTCTATGGTAGGAAATTGTGTGACAGATTAATTTGACAAAACTAAGTAACTATTAAGAATAACGCTATCATCCTTCTTGGTAATTTCTCTGTATTTCCTTACTAAATATCTTATTTTATTTCTTCAGAGATAGTGGTATTATTCATTTGGCATACTTTATTCACACCTCTTTAGTTTATCTTTATTGAGAAAACAGTGCTTTTTATTTTGTATTCATTTTCTATAGTGGTGTAATAAGTTTCCATAAACTTTTAAGTTTAAATGTCATAAATTTTTTGTCCTATATTGAGAGGTATTGAGATATGGTGTTGTTGAATCTTCTATTTAGATTATAACTAGACTTAAATCCAGAGATTGAGCTGAGTTTTATTCTCATTTCATGTAAAACAAATACACAAACATACACATACATACACTCACATGATGTCAATCTATTGTGGGTAGAATAGGAATAAATGGGGATTAATCATAAAAGGATTGTTTTATGTAGACTAGAGTATCAGCCTTTTTTTTTCCATGTATTTGAAATCCATTGCTTTTTCAAAATATGTTTACTTGTCTGCTCTCTCCTTTAGGTTAAATTCTTATTTTATGGTTGTTTAATAGATTCAAGCATTACATTTATTCTTAGCGATCACCTTTTAATTTTAATCAAGATTATGCCTTCAATAAATAATTCAGTTTTCTGAGGGTAAATTTCTCTCTAGAAAGACTCTGCCCATTTTCGGCATATTTGATTTTTACCCCATTTTAACTGCTTTTCTCTTCTTCAAACAAAAAGACATAACTTGAACTATCTAGTCCCGCCTCCCAATTAGAAGGGGAAATAATGGAGGGTTCCAAGACAAAACAGTTGTATGACCACTGAGTAGTAAGCTAGATACAGAGGGGACCACTCATTCCAGCAGCCTGGGGGGTCAGGGTGGGAGATATGGAAGGCAGGATGGGAATGGGGGTGGAGGGAGCACAATTTGGTGATGGGAATTCCCCTGATTCAATGTTAATATGTACCTAAAATATTACTGTGAAAGATATGTAAGTCACTATGATTAAAATAAAAATTATATTAAAAAATTCCTGGGATTTAAGGGAGTTTATGTTACATCTTTCACATTACTTGCGAATTTATTATGTTGCAAAATAGCAAATTTAAACACAGGCTTTGCACAAGTTTATAATTTCATACATAGCAGCTTAGATATAAGAGAAGGCTTGGTTTATTTTCAAGAACAATGTAACTAGATTAATTTAAGTCAGATTCTCCTAGAATCTCTCTATCTATAGAATGTTTCCTTATGGTTAAAAGGAAAGTTGAGGGGCAGGAGAGACAGTATAGTGGTAGGGCTTTTGTCTTCCATGCAGAAGGTCATTGCTTCAAATCCTGGCATTCCATATGGTCCCCGGAGCCTGCCAGGAGCAATTTCTGAGTGTAGAGCCAGGAGTAACCCCTGAGTGCTGCCGGGTGTGACCCAAAATCAAACCAAACCAAACCAAACCAAACCAAAAAAAGGAAAGTTGACCAAGAAAACAAAAACTGTTAGTCAGGAGTAAGACAAGACAATTCTGAGTAAAAACACATTATCTTTTAAAATGACTTCCGTTTACCAAAATAAAATAACAGTTTATTTTGATCTTAAATGCTTAAAATGTATTAGTTAAATTTTATAATAAGAAATCAATTTACAAAATTAGTTGACATTTATGTATTGATGTACTTAGTTACTTATCTCATCACCTCCAAAGTGCCCAGGTTCCTCTTATATAATGCTGGTATGTCACTTTCAATCCATCCACTCTCAACCTGGAGCTTTATTTATATTTTAATAATAATTTATTTAAGCACCCTAGTGACAGAAATGTTCATAGCTGGGTGTCAGTCATAGATCATACATGACCCTTGGTTAGTGCAACTTTCTTGCCACTAATGTCCCTCAATTTCTTTTCACCCCCAACACCTGCCTGTCTCTGAGACAGAAATACTGCTTCTCACCCTCTCACTCTTTCTTTCCTTTCTGACACTGTGGTTTGCGCTATTGTCAATGAGGGGGTGTCATGCATATCACTTTATTTCTTTTCTATACCCAGTTCTTGTCCAGATGAGCATTGTCATGGTAGTTTTCAGTGCAGTTAGTGCTGTAACTGTACTCACCACTCTTTGTGCTAAGTTTCATATCATGGGCTAGTTCACCCGACCCTCATCTCTATTGTCTCTGGAGTTTTTAGTATGTAACCCAATATCCAGAATTTGTTACCCATTGCTATTACCTATAATTTTATATTGTTTTCTTATACAGCACAGGTGGATGATGTCATCTGATGTTTGTGTTTCTCCCTCAGACTTCATTCGGTATGTTCCCCTCCAGTTCCATCCAAGTTACAGCAAACTACAGGATTTCATCTTTTCTTATAGCTGCTGAGTGCACATATATGCCACAACTTCTTTGTTCATATATCTGCTGTCTATACTATTTTGACATTTGTGTTCTTTCCATATCTTGAATATTATACTAAAAGCTCCAGTGAACATTTTGCCCATCTATCATTTTGGGTTTGTTGTTGTTGTTGTTGTTGTTGTTCTTTTTTCTGTTTCTGGGTTTGGTGCATAAGGTAGAATTGCTGAGTAGTATGAAAGCTCTAATTTTATTTCTACTTGACAAGTCTTGATAAATATTGCTTAGAAAATGAGCTATACAACATTACTAGTAGTGAATGAGTGTTCCTATCTTACCATATATCCATCTGCACTGGACGTTTCCTGCATTTTTGATGAAAACCATTTTCACTAGAATGATACAATGCCTCTTTATTGTTGTGACTTGCATTATTGGCCAAAATACGTGATAATGATTTTCATCATATGCTTATTATCCATTTTCTTGTCCACTTCATTGAATGTCTATCCATTTCTCTCATTAATTCTTTTTTTTCCTACTGCATTTAGGGCCACACCCAGTAACCTCAGTGGTTACTTCTGGCTCTGCACTCAGAAATTGCTCCTGGATTGGGGGATCATATGGGACCCCTGGGGATTGAACCGTTGTGGTCTGTCCTAGGTTAGCAAGTGCAAGGCAAATGCCCTACCACTCCAGCCCCTCTCACTAATTCTTTACATAGTAATTTGTTATGATCCATATTGTAATATGGTAATGACAAATGTTTATTCATCATGAAGGGTTTTCAATTCTTGATATGCTTTGGATAATAGTCCTTTATCAACTGTGTTGCATAACATTATGTTCTACCATTCAGGTGGAACATAATTATTTAGCCCAAGTATTATTTGCCATGTAGAAACTTTTAAATTTGATATAGCCTTCTTTGTTTTTTCATTTTTTATTTCAATTTTTAACAACGTTGAAATTCAAACATTCTATCTAAAATTTCCCCATTGTATTTTATATATGTGGTCTATTTCTCAAGGAAAATTATTTACTATGTTTTGGGCTGTTTGTTTTCAATTTTTTAAGGTCACACACAATGATATTCAGAGCTTACTTTCAGTTTCGGGGGATCAAACCTAGGTCAGTCGCATGTAACACAACTGAAATATGCTCTTGCCTCAATTTTCATGATCTTTAATCCACTAGGAATTAACATTTTTGTATGATGTTATGTATTTTTGCATGATGTGATATATTTTTGCATGCAATTATCCATTTTTCTCAGCACTATTTTATTTAATTAATATATTTATTTAAACACCTTGATTACAAATATGATTGTAGTTGGGTTTCAGTCATGTAAAGAACAACCCCATTCACTGGTGCAACATTTCCACCACCAACGTCCCAAATTTCTCTTCTCCCCACACCCCCCACCTGTACTCTAGACAGGCTTTCCATTTCCCTCATTCAATCACATTGTTATGATAGTTCTCAGGGTAGTTAATTTTTTATTTATTTTTATTTTTTAGTTATTTTTCTAACTGCACTCACCACTCTTTGTGGTGAGCTTCATGTCATGAGCTGGACCTTCCAGCCCTCCGCTCTTTGTTTATTATTGCAAAATTGTCATTTATTTTTCTTAAAACCCATAGATGAGTGAGACTTTTCTGCATCTAACTCTCTCCCTCTGACTTATTTCACTCAGCATAATAGATTCCATGTACATCCATGTATAGGAAAATTACATGACTTCAATCTCTCCTGATGGCTGCATAATATTCCATTGTGTATATGTACTACAGTTTCTTTAGCCATTCATCTATTAAATAGTATCTTGGTTGTGTCCTGAGTCTGGCTATTATAAATAGCATAGTAATGAATATAGGTGTGAAGAAAGGATTTTTGTATTGTATTTTTGTCAGCACTATTTTTTAAAGAGTTCTTTCTTACTGCACTTCATGCATTCTGTATATTGACCTTTACATCTGGGATCTCAATTCTAATTCATTGGTTAGACAGTCTCTTTTTTCTCAGTACCTTGCTGTTTTGATTGATATAACTTTATAATATGATTTAAAATGTGGAAATGACACAACTTCCTTCTTTGTTCTCAAAATGTCTTTAGCAGAGAATTTGTTATCCTATACACATTTTAGTAGTGTATTTCTAATTTCTTGAAAAATGTCTGTGGAATTTTGTGAAAGATTGCTTTGAATCTATATATACTTTGGGGTGAATAGTTATTTTAAAAATGCGATTTCTTCTATATTTGAATTAGAATAATTTTTTATTTCATGGTATCATTTTTTATTTTAAGAGAGAAACATTTAAATTTAATAAAATTTAATTTAATATGAATATTAAATCATTAGATTGAGTGCTTGCTATAAAGCTTGAAAAATGTGCCTCACCTTCATATATCAAATGCAAGTCATATATATGTCTAAACCTGCAAAACTAATATGTTACTATACAAGGTATTCATATACTTTAGAAAAGTATTGCTGTATGGAGAGTATCTTGATACTAATTTGATAATGTCTAACATTTAAATTAATAGTACATATATAAATTTTAGCATTGAATAAAAATATTATGGATTTACTAAAATATTTATAGTGGAGTGAGTCAAATTAAATGGGTAATCAAATGGAGGTATACCAATAGATCACATAATCATTTAAGAAACCTCATGCTTAAAGGCTGGTAAAACAGCACCTGCGATTATTAAATTACATATATATATATGCCAGGTTATGAGTTAGCAGATCTTCCTGTTGATTGAGTAACTAATTTGATAAATTAAGATTTTGCACCTACGAAATCAAAGCAAACATGAAGTCTTTTTCCTATACGTAAAAATTATTACATATTCTCTTTCATTTACTATGGGTTGATACTTAAATATTGTGATGATTTCAGCCAGCAGAATCTAAGATCTTAGAATGATCAAAACTGTAACTTCTCCTTCTGTGGAATGCTTACTTGTCATGTAATAGTGCACTGGTCAAGGATTTCCCACTGAAAATAAGTTATCAGAACACTGGCTTGCCTTCAGGTACCACAAGAAACTTGTGTTTCCTCTTTTTTGCTGGATGAAGTGTCTTAAATAGGCACTTAATTTATTCATTGTAACAGTTTCTTTTGTTGAATTAATACCAACTCCTTATTAGAAACCTATTTATTAAAGATGAGCAGCTATATCATGGACACATATCAAATTTATGGCTAATAAATCTCAGTTAATATGGCATGAATATTCTATTGGTTTTTAACACACTCTACTTAGATGACTGCATTTATTTTAACCTTTCAAATAAAAATGTATTCTAGTGAATAAATAGTGATAATATTTTCCTTTTTAAAATTTATTTACCTGATATTAAAAACTATGTAACAACTTATCTATTCTGTCATGTTATTAGTGGTTAAAAATTCAATAATATTTTTAGATTTATATTATTTTATAATAAACAGAGGTCAAGAATCTAAAACTGTGAGATATTTGTGATATATATATATATATATATCCATTGTAATATGTTACTTCAAATTCTTTTAATCTTCAGGTATCTTTCCTGAGAAGAATCTAAAATTCTTTTCTTGTTAAAATTATTCTTTTAGGGAGCCGGGAGGTGGCACAGGAGGTAAGGTGCCTGCTGCCTTGCCTGCTAGCCTAGGACGGACCATGGTTTGATCCCCCGGTTCCCATATGGTCCCCCGCGTCTGCCAGGAGCGACTTCTGAGCACATAGCCAGGAGTAACCCCTGAGCATCACTGGGTGTGGCCCAAAAACCAAAAAAAAATTATTCTTTTAATTTTCACTATTGCAAAGTTATGAAAAAAAAGCTAGATTGGTCAATGATTCAATTGATGAAGTAGTGAAAATGTGTCTTATTAAAAAATCTTTCTGCATTCAAAAGACTTGTAGCAATTCTACATGCTTTCAGTACACTTAAGAACAATTGAGTTGGGTTATTTCCAGGATGCAAAACTAGTATAGTTAATGATGATGAGGAAGAGGAAACATGATTTCATTAATTTAGACTAAGTTGTTTAATATATAATAAAGTCTTTTTTTTTTTTTTTGGTCTGTTTTGGATTTTGAGCTACATCAGTGGTGCTCAGTGGTAACTTGTGGCTCTGCTCTAAGGTGTTATTTCTGTCAGTATTCAAGGGATCATAAGGATGACAAAGATGGAACCCGAATAGACAGCATGCAAGGCAAACTTTCTACCAGCTGTACCATTTGTTCAGGCCTTGGCAACGCACATTTCGTTGCTTTGAATCATAGGAGGACACTCCCAAACATGTGACATTGACATTTCCTATTTCTACAAATAAATGTTGTCTCAATTATAGCTTGAAATAATTTAATTGATTTCTTGTGCTTACTGACCGAAAAGCCTGTTAAAGATGTAATCCTTCTCTTTTTGATTCCTTTAGCTGGGTTTCTTTTAAATTTAGAATTTCAAGAAGGAACACATTTTGTAAACACTCAATGTATAATTTTCAGCTGTTGTAAACTATGTTTCTGTTGGAGATAGTTTTAAGATCTCACTTACTATTCAAGATTAACATTTTAAAGTAGAAATTGAAATTGAATTACTGGCAGGAAACAACATTCTTAGAATAAAAACAATCAAGTTAATATACAATCCTCTGACCACTATAATAACTACAGTGAAAATTACTGTCTCTCAATGACTTTAGTATAATTGTGTGAGGTTATTCAAAAAATAAAGCATTTCAATATTGTTTGTTGGAATCATCAATAGTATTATCACTGAAATTTATAACCATAACTTATTATGGTTATATAAAAGTTAAATTTATCATTATTTTTTGGAATTTCTTTATTATCTTTTCTAGACAACAGTCAGGCATTGGTTATGCTTTGTCTGTCTGGGAAATTGAGCCTTTCCTGGCAAACCATTTTACAAAGGTCAATAGAGCAAGAGATTATCCCCAATTGGTTAGGTAGAAGCTAACCTAGGCACTTCAAAAGAACCAACAGTCTCTTTTGCTCTTTGAATTCATCTATAATCAATGAAATGTAAAGATTACTTTTGTTTCTAGTCACACATCCCTTTTATTTTGCATTAATATTGATTTAGTGCTGAGTCTACTTAACTATTATGGGCATTACTAGATTCCCAAATCCTCCACTTAAAGAAATTTAGATTGTCCTGCAAAAACCTAAGATAACAGATGACTGCTTTTTTTAAAAACGATATTGGATTGTATTCCTGATGGGAAAATTACCTTGGGTAGCTATTTATGTACACAGGAGAAATGTCTGAGAAGGATTTTGAAAAAGCAGAATGGTGCTTTCAAATTTTGAGTTTTAATTGTACAATAAATATTACAATTAATTATAGGAGTAGGTCTGTTTAAAGAGAAGTTTTACATATTATTTAGTCTTAGAACAAAAATGTTCTAACAGTCCATTGGAATATCAAGACAGGGCCAGAGCAATAGCACAGTGGTAAGGCATTTGCCTTGCACACGTCAACACAGTAAAGACCCCAGTTCGAATAATTTCTATTCTATTGACTTCATTAGAGATACAGTAAATTTCACAAATGTGCTTGCTACTGTACTTTTTTTTTTTTTGTAAATCTAGGTTCAATCCCCCATATCATGAATCTGCCAGGAGTAATTTCTGAGCACAGATCCAGGAGTAATCCCTGTTTTTGGTGTGGCCCAAAATAAATAAATGGAATAAAAATCATTGTTTCATGCCAAATATGTCTTTGGCATTCTAATTTTATTAGTTCTCCTACTTTTATCACTTCCTTTTTGGTTGTTCATTTCCAATAATTTATGTTTCTTCTAAAAATACAATTGAAAACACAAAATTTGCTAAAATATTAAAAATGGAAGGAAATGCATGAGGATAAAGTTAGAAAATGGATCCCATATGGTCCCTCTAGCCTGTCAGGGGAGACTTCTGAGCATAGAACCAGGAGTGACTCCTGAGCACTGCTGGGTGTGACCCCCCAAAAAAGAAATATCTAGAAGACAAATTAAATATGTTATGCAAAGTTCTACATTTTGTAGTCTGCTATTAAGACTCAATTTCGTTGAAATGAAAACCAGTGATTTATGACATATTACTAACAATACTTTAAATTATAGTTTTATTGTTCAGAAGATCTTATTGATTTCACATAGAACTTTGTTGAAAGCCACTTTTCTGGTTTGGTTCTAGAGATTTCATAGTCATTTGGCCTTTTCACAGTTATCTTATTTAATGGACCAGCTAAAATAGACATTTAATTATATTAACCACAAAGCATTTATGATAGTCATAAAATAATATTAGTTCTCCTGCTTCTATTACATCCTTTTTGGTTGTTCATTTCCAATAATTTATGTTTCTTCTAAAATACAATTGAGAACACAAAATTTGCTAAAATATTAAAAATGGAAGGAAGTAAATGAGGGTACAGTTAAAACATGAATAGAATAAAAGGATGGAAGAATTTGGGGATTATTACCCCTTTAAGTATTCTTTGACTAGAGTATCTTTCTTGGTTTTGATTTTTTTGTTTTGTTTGGATTTGATTTTTTGTAGCACAGTAAGAGGTACTCATTTGAGGTTCTGTGCTCAAGGACCACATCTGAGGAAAAATATAAAATTCCAAATGCCAAGATCGTGATTTACAGATGACTGACTGAAAGAACCATGACTGGACTGTATGTATCCTGGGACCAATAAAAGCCCTAGTCTAGGGTTTGAGTTATGACCTGCACAACCATGATCTCCAGTTCAAGAGGTCTGTCTGAAATAATTGCAATGGAATGGGTCTTCTGGAAACATAACGAAAGACGCTATCCCAGGCCCCATCCTAGGATCAGTGTGAAGACCAGGACTGCCAACCACAGAAGATGGATTAAAATGACACCGAGGGAACAGAACTTCTAGAACCACAAAGAAATACTTCATCATAAGTTCCACTCCTTGACCTGTGCAGATACCGAGATCTCTATATACAGAGGTCTGATTTTATCACCCAAGATAAAGCAGAAGTCTTCCATACACCACAAAAGCACCAAAGGGA
>PVKC010023029.1:0-17441 GCA_004027635.1 Crocidura indochinensis
TCCATGCTCAGAAATTGCTCCTGGCAGGCACAGGGGACCATATGGGGCACCGGGATTCGAACCGATGACCTTTTTGCATGAAAGGCAAACACCTTACCTCATGCTATCTCCCGGGCCCCTCTGTGATCTTTTCAATGATGAGTAATATATTAAGATATTTTACTTCTATCGTGTTAACGATGATGCATCTCCTTACTTTTAGTAGCTGATATTCTAAATACTGCTCTAAATTTATTTGGTACACACATACACACACGGACACACACACACACACACACATATATATATATATTGATGAGCTAAATCTTCTGATTTTATTTATGCCTTTGTCTGAATATAATGGCATTTTCTATTTCTAATTATTTTCTTGAACTTGAATACTATTTTGTTTGATATTAATATGGCTCTGTTTTTTTTCTAATTTTATTACTTATAGATTGTTTCCACTAGTTCATTCTGGGTTTGTGTTTATGAACATTTAAATGTGTCTCTTACAAGAAATGGAAGACTGAGTTTTGTTTTCTATTCCATCCAGGCACTTTGTTCTTTTTATGGATACAGTTAGACAATTAGAAATATCACTGATTATAAATGTGTTGCTATGTATCTTTGAGGTGATTATATATACTTGATCTCTGTTTTTATATGAGGTCAGTAAGTATCTCTGTTTCAGATTCTAAGCATTTCCTCCATTGCTGTTTGTTTGAGAATAATTTTATTCTTCTTCAAAATCTGCATGAGAGTTTACATGTCATAGCCCTTTGGTATAAAATCATTCCTGATGGTGCATGGAAAAATATTTATGGTGCTGTAGATAAGACACCACAGCTTAGTTGCATGAAAATCAAGCACCTTACCCACCATTCTATTTTTCTGGTTCTGGGTATTTATATATCATATTAATATTTTCCCTTTCATTAACCCCATTATTCCTTTCATTCTTAATTTCCCTATTTAAATGTTTACTTTTTCCATATTTCTGACATTTTATAAAGAATATTCATTAAAAATGTATCAGCTTTTCATTAACATACATCAACAACTCCAAAATTTTACATATGACAGATGTAAAATTTCATCAAGAGATTAGGATATCCTTAAAGAAAATTAAATAAGTTTGTAGTTCATGTTTTGCTAGTCCCCATTTTTGTCACTAATATATCAAGAATATAGTTTCTTCTAATTTCAGTAATTCTTTGCAGCCATGCTCATATTGAGCATAAATGTCATTTAGTAAAAGACTTTTGATACAATTATCAATTTAAGATTTTTATTAAATGCATTGTAATAAACTATTACAAAAATATGTTTTACCTAAGTGATAGATAAAGAATAATAGGGGACACAGAGAAACACTAACAGGAAGGAAGCATTCAGATCCAATTCAACTGAACAGTGTCTCAATTCATGATTTAGAAAATCAATGACATATCAGCTTAGCAGTCACTGATCCATGAGGTAATTGCACCTACTAATATCTTCAGTATAAATCTTCTGAAATGGTCAAAGCCAATGACCAGAGGGTAAAACACATTTTTCCATTTATCCACAAATTGAAAAATAATCACCTCATTCTTATTTCTTCAAGAAACAAAATAATATTGCCTTAAAGGTACAAAGTTACTATTAAGTACACTTGTATAGTATTAAGATTATTATTCTTTCAAGTAACAAGTTGTAGTACTGTGCTGTAGATTCTATTTATCTATAAAAATAGTATGTAGGCTTTTATCCAATTATTTTAATAAGCACATTGAATTTCATTGTTGAGAACCGGGCATTGTTTATTTGTTGTTATGTATGGTGAAATTATCCCCACTGCTTTTGTTATGTTGTTTTGAGACATCTTAACTAACTAGATAGAATGGTTCTTTTGGAAAAGATGTAGGCTTAAATAAATACTAAACAAATTGAGTATTAACACACAGGGAGAAAGTAAGATTGATGATCTGACAAAACATTAATTAAAAAGAGGAACATTGCCAAGATTTTCTTGTATAATTCAATTCCACACAATTCTAAAGCAAAATTAATTTACTGTTTCTTATTTGACAACAAAGCAAGAGCTTTATATTGATTATTTTTCTAATGTGTGCACACATAACATAGTAAAGCTTTATAATCAGAAACAGTTGCTTATCTTCATTCTTTTGCATGTAAATTCTAGAATTCAACTGAGACTATAAAAATATTTTTTAAGCAAAGTTAGTTTGCACTTATTTTTTTCAAGTGTATAGACAAATACAAAGCAAATACAAATTTTGGAATTGATTTAGTAAAATCACCCTAAATCATTAAGAAACTTTGCTTTGGGTATTTGACAGCTTCTGAGAATTTTACATAATTTATCAATGAGGGTAAATTTTTAAAGTTTCTTGTTTCATTTTGTTTTTCCAAGAATAAGCATTTTTAAAGACTAAAAGCCATAATCAATTGCACTGTCTTCCAAATTATCTAAAAGTTCTCTTTCTTAGGTATTATATAAACATATTTCAAAATATTTAGTTCTTTTGATAAAACTGGGAAATATAAGTTAAATATGTAATTTTTCAAAACTAAAGTAAATAATTTTTTCAAAATATAAATATATAATAAAACACAGTTTTGCAAATAAAGTTTTAATTTGTAACCATAGCTAATTTGAATTATTTTGTTTAAATAGACCACATAATTAGATGATATAATAAACCATTGAACTTGATATTGCTCATTCTCATAACGATTAATGCAAGAAATAGTATGTTAAAGAAGAAACAAACTTTGAAATTTTAATTTATTTTATTCAGTCAGTATTTAAAAATAAGGCTTAAACTTAGATATTATCAAATTTAATATTGACAAAGCTAGAGAAGCAGTAGCAAGAAGTAAAACCAGAAAGACAGAAGTCAATAGAACTTTATGTCTTCAATTCCTTGCTCTTGAAATCAAGTTCAAATGCTTGTTTGCTCCATTAGACATCTCATAAAAACTACAGAACTCCAGGTTTCACTGGAATAGCTCCAGGTTATTCATTCATTGATGCTCCTATGAAGCATCATGTAAGGTCAAGTGGTTTAACTAAGAGGTTATCATTAATTGGTGTGGAAATAATTACTGCTTCCACACCCTAATATAACCTACCAAATTATGTAAAATAACACAAAGACACACATACACACACCAAGCCTGTAAAATCAATCTAATATAATCAGATTATTTATAATATATATTATATATAAAGTAGTTTGCAGGGTATTATTTTGGTGGAGTCACTCTTATGCTCTGAACTCTCATTGTCTCTTTATCATTTGTTATAATAAGTTTTATTGTGACCAAAGAGTGAATAACAAATATTTTACAGTATTTAAGGTACATAATGACAACGAATCAAGCCCATTCCCACCACCAGGGTCTATTTCATTCCCTGGAGTGCTAGTGAAACTGTTCCCCTTGTTTATAGCTTGTTGTAGAAAGGGTATCCATTCTCCAGATGGGTTCCTGGGAGGAGCTTATGGGGCACCCTGGGTTTTCCCCACTTCCAAGCAGGCTCCAGAGGCTGGCTTAGGGGTGGGGCTCAATCTCCAGTCCTTCGGGCCTCGGAGGCCAACCCTCCCTTCCTGGGGGTGGGATTCTCATCCAACTGGGCCTGGGTCTCTGGCAGACCTCCATATGTGCTAGGGCCCTCTTAGCCTGGCTCAGGGTCGGGGGGCAGGGACTGGGTCCCCCTGTCCCCCTCTTCCTCTCTCCTCAGGATCTCCAGGTGGGTTCCTGGGAGGAGCTTATGGGGCACCCTGGGTTTTCACCACTTCCATGCCAGCTCCTTCCTTCCTGGGAGTGGGAGTCTTGGCCAGCATGGGTTTTGGCAGACCTCCGTATGTGCCAGAGGCCTTTTTACACTTGTAGAAGCTTAACTGGGGGTGGCAGATAGGTGCTCAGCTGTACTCAGGCTGTCACTGGCAATTTCATGCCAGTCTACATGTCCCAAACATATACCTCTCCCAAACATCAGTACTCCACATTTATCCTTATTAACTTCAGTACCAGATGGTTCTAATCATAGACCAAAGTGGATCTAACAATCCCAAAACTAATTCAAAGGACATAAAATGGACACATACTTCTTTTGAATATTTTATGTGTATTTTCTTTAACAGCTATAACTCTATATATTCTTCTACCGTGATGTTTCTATCCACTTTTATCTTGTCTTTTCTTTGTGAACTGTTTAATAAGGAGTGTTGGTGGAAGCGTCCCTCAGTTTAGTGCTTATGAGAGAACTATGTCATGGTGATTGTTGCTCTTGTTCCTATGGCCTCCATATCCATATGCACCGACAATGCTATATGTCACTGATCTTTGTTTGCATAGACACATTAAAATGGGAAAATACTATACATACAGATCAGTTCTTATCTAATAGAGGTAGGAACACACAAATCCTAGTGCAATGGGACCTTACACCCTGAGCATTGATACAATGACCTGGCACAGGTCTCAGAAGACTGGGCATCCTCCATTCACGCTGGAACCAGGCAAGCTATCTACGAAACATCTAAGGTTTTTTCAGCAACATCTGGAAGCAATCCTCTACCAGGGAAGACACTATCAAGGCTCTGACATCGACCTCCTCAAAAGAGACTTCCGTTAACACTGAGAAGACTTGACAACAACAATGACCTGCTCTACAGGACAAGGTTCTCTCTATTGCCCCTTAAGTGTGAGGTGAAACGAGAGTATGCCCTGCACCATCCTGACTGCAATATGAGATATGCAGATTCCAGGATCTTTAATACAGAAGCATGATACCAACAACAGAGACTGTGTGAGAAATGGAGGTGTATTGCCACTACAGATGACGACTTGGATTGGACAAACTAGTTTGCCTGGAGCCCAGAATTGGTCTTGTGTCAGGAATCCTCAGGGGGTAGGTTTTCTTTGTATTTAGGCCAAGGTTTTTTCTGTTTGTTTTTTTTTTTCTTTTTTTTCCCAGGTTCCTCATATTTTGGTGGGCCTATGCAAACAAATGCCACTCTAACACCGTTTTTTACTATATTCCCCTAACTAACCCTTAAGAAAAACAACCCACTAAAATTTTTGAGGTTAACTTAAACTAATATACTTGTGCATGGATATATAAAAATATACTTTGCCTTCAATGTTTAAGGAGTTATGTAAGTCTTACGTCTTTAGATTATATTGTGTGCTGCTAAGAAATAGTATGTACTACAATCTGAAGATTTGGGGGACAAAGTAATTGTACATGGACTCTGTTTTGTTTTTCTTAATGCTCTCTGGACTGAGATATCATCGATGGGACTTCTGAGAATTCTGTTTATGCATGATTGTCCTTCCACTGTAACTTTACCCCTGTCCTCTTTCTTTGCATCTCTGTTCTCATAATAAAAAAAGAAAGGTTATCAATTTTGTTGTTGACTTAAGGTTTGATGTTTATATCAGACATTTTTTCATTCCACTCAATGTTCATACGGCTGTTTGGTTCTGGTACCATTCATTTTTATTTCCTCCCTCAATTGATGAGGCAGAACAATATTATTCAAGTTGTGTGGTTCTGCTGGAAGAAGAAAAAAAGGAAAACATAACAACAAAAAGAAAACCGAATAAAAAAAAAAGATAGTGACTAACAAAACAATAAAAAACAACAAATAAATAAATAAAAATAAAAAGTCACCAAATAATAACCACAAAAGTGAAAAGAAAAAAAGAAAGAAAAAAGGAGGAAAAAGATGAAAAGTAAAAAAAGAAAAAGAAGATAAAAAGAAAGGAGTGTCAAGGTTTGTGCCGCCCAGCTTTTTTGTTTGTTTGTTTGTTTGTTTGTTTGTTTTTGGATAGTCACAGTAATTATTGGGAAAGAAAGAAAATTCCCTTGGCCTAAGAGATTCAGGGTTTCTCCTCCCTTGAAGTATACTGTCATGGGAACAGCAACTACTGGCTCCATACATGTTCACTACCATACCTCAAGGTACCCCAAGGTCTATTTTATGGTGCCAGGAAACTTCCTGCTCAGTTGTGGATAATAAAATCCTGCTGCTATAGCTAGAGATCTCGGTATTTGCACAGGTCATAGGACAGGGTCTAGGATAGAGTCTATGTTTCTAGAAGTTCTATTTCATCATTGTTGATGTAACCAGTATTCTGTAATAAGTGGTCTTGGTTTTTACTCAGATCCTAGACCAAAGCTTAGGATAAAGTCTTCATTTGTGGTTCCAAAAGTTCTGTTCAGTCTCCATTGTCAAAGTCAAGCCTCCGTAATTAGATATCTTGTTTTTTGTACAAGTCCAAGGCTACAGCCTATGGTAGGACTTTTCTTATTGGTCCCAAGATAAGTTCAGCCCAGTCATGGTTGTCAAAGTCAGTCTTCTGCAATTAGTGCCCTTGGTTTTTGCACAGATAAAAGGACAACATATATTCTGATTTCCTCTTACTGTTAGGTGATGTGGTTTTATTTATTTGCTCTATTATATATATTATATATTTATTTGTTTTATTCTGTATATATACATATACATATGTTATTTTATCCTCACCAATTTTGGTTCTGCTCGGTATGAAAACCAAGAAAAATTTTTGCCTGGGATAAAAGCTCAGGTAAAAACCATAGCACAGAGACTGTGTAGCCTGTCATCCTTACCCACAATAGCCCCAGCAGTAAATATGACACCAAACATTTTTGGATAGACACAATAAAAAAGGGAAACCAGTACCAATATACTGCCAGTGCACTATTCCCTTCACCTGGGTTCCCAGGCTCCCTCTACCCAAATTTTTCCTCACCAGACAAACATCTTAATGGACTGGACATCTTTCTAACTTTAATTCTTGAAGTTTGCATCTCTTGTTTTCAATATTCTTGACTCTGTGGATTTGAATAATTAGATATATCACTCTTTATACCACTGATATACTGTGTATAACCCCTGTTCCCCATTTTTCCTGTTCTTTGTCCTCTCCTCCTATACTATTCAGCCAAGGAATGATTTAAAAAAATCATTAAAATACTGCATTGCTGGAACTGGGCAAATAGTAAAGCATGTAGTGTAGGTTGCTTGCCTTGCACATGCTCAACCCAGATTTATCATCTGCATATCATATTATACATTAAATTCTGTTAGCTGTAATTCCTGAGTGCAGAGACATAAATAAATTACCTTTGAACTTTGCTAGGTGTTATAAAAATATATTAAAATCAATAATAATAAAATATTGTATTCCCTCCTCTAATTATATATGTACCATATAAAATTGAGATTTTCCTGTCATTATATTTATTTCCATTAGTAAACAAAAACTTTTTTTGCTTAGAACAGGATAGATATGAGATCAAACAGGGCACTTGCCATGTATACAGCTGACAGTGGTTCAATCTCTGGATATCTCATTGAATCTCAAATCAAACAAATCCACAACAACAAAATATTGCCCCAATGTGGATATGTCAAGAAGGTAAGGCTA
Organism: Crocidura indochinensis; assembly: GCA_004027635.1. Classification (NCBI taxonomy): domain Eukaryota; kingdom Metazoa; phylum Chordata; class Mammalia; order Eulipotyphla; family Soricidae; genus Crocidura; species Crocidura indochinensis. The sequence goes on from PVKC010023029.1 coordinate 7,450, forward strand.
CTATAAAGCAAACTTTATAAATGCTTTTGTTAGTTGAGCTAGAGTGGGGTGGAGGAGAGAATGTGAGGGAAACAAGGGTATTTCTACCCATTTCCCTGATCAAAGATGATTGTTAGACTTTACAGGTCATTAATATATCTTTAGGGTTAATTAAAGCCTCAGATCAGATTCTTAGAAGTCTCAAAATCTGGAAAACCTTTGACATGATATTCCCAAGGGTTCCATAGATAAAGGGTGGGTGTGTTGGGTGTGTCCTCTCTGAAGTGCAAAGCCAATGGAGCAATTTACCAAACTAGGAAATGGTTACACTGAAAAAAAGGAAAATCCATAAGAAATTATAATGATGTATAAGATAGTTGAAACAATTTCTAAAGTTATTTATAGTAAATAAGATATTTGAAGCAAAAGTGACTTTTGAATGTTTGATTTAAAATATACAGTATGGGATTAAGACTGATTTGAATTGGTACTTGCTGTGTGTGAGCAATATCTGAGTGCACACTTTATTTTTACTACTATTTGTTTTGCTTTGTTTTGAGGCCCATATGGCTATGATCAATTATTACTCCCGAGTCTGTGCTCAAAGATCACTGCTCACAGAGGATCAAGGGAACATATTCCTTAATCTGGCAGCATGGCCATTGAAGAAAAAAGTGAAGGGGAATTTTTAGTTTTGAGTTTATCTTACATGGGAAAGTATACTTTTTCTAAGCATAACTTTATTGTACTAACAGTAATAATCCAAGTGCTGATGATAGACTGTCTAAACTGAAAAATGATATTTAAAAATTTAGGTTTATTTTGTTTTCATAAAATGCATAAGCAAATTAATTGTATCATGATCTGTTGAAAGATCAAAGTTGTATTCATTCAAAATACATTAAGCAACCTGAATTATCATTTATTTTATAAGGCTTATGAGGCTTAAAGGGAAATATATACAGGGATTCCCAGCAAATATGAGATTTCCAATACAAAATAAGGTAACAAGGAAGCCAATAACAAGAGCCGCTGTCATGTTACTTGTTGTAACAAAGGTATATTATAATATCAATCCAAAGTATTATACAGCTATCAGAAAACTTATTTAAAAGACAAAAGTAAGGGACCCGGGAGATAGCATGGAGGTAAGGTGTTTGCCTTTCATGCAAAAGGTCATCGGTTCGAATCCAGGTGCCCCATATGGTCCCCCGTGCCTGCCAGGAGCAATTTCTGAGCATGGAGCCAGGAGTAACCCCTGAGCACTGCCGGGTGTGACCCAAAAACAAAAAACAAAAAACAACAACAACAAAAAAGACAAAAGTAAGTTACAGTTATATTGCACAAAGGTTTTTAATATAAGATTTTCACAAACCATATTTTATAAAATTACTTGAAAAGCAATAATGAATATCATTTATGTGATCTGTTTTTCATTTTGAAAAGAATCTGCAGAATTTTCTACTGGTCGTATAGTTTTTCATATTAAAATAAAGCTACTGAGTATATTTTGGGAGGGGTTCAATTGCCAATGTTCCCAAATTATGCTTCCTATTAGTACAGAAGCCAACCTATTATGCCTACATAGCAATAAATGATAATTAATATATTGCTAGTAATATAGCCTTCTGAACATGATTCTCATCATAAATATGTGCTTACATTTATATTTGTACTAATACAATGATTAGTTATCTTGCACTTCATATATTTCCAAGGAGTTTTATTAATTATAACTTTTATTTTGTATTGAAGGCTAATGTAATAGACCACTAAATTTTATATATATATATATATATATATATGGTATAAACATATTGAATTGAATTTATAGGGCTTTCTTAAAAGATTACACATCATTAAGAATTTATTTTAGTGATTGATAATATTTGGCAGTTTAAGTATGATTATTTTATATATTAAAATTTTTAGAACTGATATTTGTATCATAGAAAATATTTTTGTTATGTGTATTTTTCTTATTTGTGTTTATAACAAATTATCTATCCCATATCCCATATTCTACATGATATTATATTATGGCTTAAGAACTAGCACAATTCATCAGATTTAAAGTAAATCATTCACTATTGTTTTATGGAGCATTTATTTTGCTGAAGAATTCAGCATTCTGATTAACTACACACTTAAATGACATTAAATCTATTATTAAGAAATGGGTTAACAATAGTTAGCTTTCATTCTTTGTAAGCAAAACTACCAAATACCTGCTATATAGATTATCAATTAGCACAAAGAACAAAATTGAAATCAGATCATATTTATTTACTGTAGAAGTAAAAATAATAAATAAAAGATTATGCTGTCATTTAGGCTTCTAAGAGTTTAATTTTACCTCTTTGGAAACAATGTACATTTTAGTATCTAGGGCATAGTCATGGATATGGTTGAATGCAGAGATAGAACAGTGGGTAGGATACTTAAACGTGAACCTGGCAGACCTGGATTTGATCCACAGTTTCAGTTATGGAGCCATTTCAGGCCTGAGCTAAATAAAAAAGCGATCAATAATGAAATGAAATGAAATGCAGTACATATAGCAGAGACTCTTTCAGATAGAAAGTCAACACTCTAACCCAATCAAAAAGTCTCTACAAAGTCTCAGACATTAAAGAATCCTTTAATAGAAGGATACCTAGGCTAAATCTTCCAATAGAAGTCATAGGAGCTGAATCCTTTGAGAAACATCCTTAAAAAATTACAGGCACTTTCAATAAATTAAGGGCCGACTAATTCCCAAGATGCTAAGCTGCTACAGAGCTTTGTCTTTAGAGAACTGGAGCCTTAAAAATCTGATATTTAAAATATATATATATATATATATATATATATATATATATATAGATAGATAGATATAGATATAGATATCTTAGAAACAAGCTTTTTTTTTTTTATAGATTTTGAGAGCCACAGCCGCTGATGCTAAGAGATTACTCCTGGCTATGCGCTGAGAAATCACTCCTGGCTATGCGCTGAGAATTCACTCCTGGCTTGGGGGATCATGGACGCTGGGGGATTGATCCATGGTCAGTCCTAGGTTGACCTCGTGCAAGGCAAACATCCTTCTGCTTGCGCCACTGCTCCGGTCCCAACATTCTTTATTGTTAATGACCAAAAAAAAAAAACACAAATAAACAAAAAAACACAATCAAATTCGGGGCACATCATTAATGCATTTGCCTTGCACGTGGCTGAACCAAGAAAGACCTGGATTTGATACAAGTTTGATATTATACCCCAAGATTGCCAACAGCAATTTCTGAGTACAGAGACAGGAGTAACCCCTTAGCGCCGCCGGTGTGACCCATATCAACAACAACAACATCAACAACAAGAAAATCCAAATGTATCCTTAATATAAACCAAATAAAAAAAAATAAAATAAAACCCACAAATTTGAGTAACAGGAACAGAGTGAGAAGCAGTTAATGAACAGGCCACAATCAGGTTTGAGTACATCCAGTTTTTCTGCATGATTAATCACTGCTTATTTCACTTACCTTTTCATTCTCATATGATTATACTGATTGGAATCTGTCTTGAAGTTAATTTGTTTTGAATATAAGTAAAAAATTTTGCCTATTCTTTGAATCTATATGGTACCAACTTCCTTTGCAACCTCAAAATAAGATGTACTAATAACTTTCTGGGTCTCTGTCAACTCTTCTGTAATTATAAATTCCAAATATTATGTTTTTGCCTCATTACAGCTATATAAGGTTTCTGCATTTTTTAAATAAATTAACAATTTTTTAGTATCTACTATATTCCTGATAGATCCAAATTTTGCAGTTAATGAAAAATTATTGATTATTGTTCAATGTTCCTACTGTTCAAAAATATTTCACTTTAAAACTGGTAAATTCATAAAGAAAATTCAGGGACTCATTTTCAGACATTTTTCACTTACCAGATAACTATGATTTATAACATGCAAAAAATGCTAGAATAACAAATAACCTAACAATTAGAAAATTAAGTGATTCATAAACAGTTTAGTTCCATTTTTTAAATATAATATATTATCTTAATATATTACTTGATTGGGCCCAAAGAGATAGCATAGTGGCAGGGCATTTGCCTTGAAAGAAGCCAATCCAGAACAGACTATGGTTCAAATCCTAGCATCACATATGGTCCCCAGTCCCTGCCAGGAATAATTTCTGAGGGTAGAGCCAGGAATAACCCCTGAATGCCTTTATGGTGACCTAAAACCAAATAAATATATATACATATATGTGTATGCACATATCTTACTCTATAAAGTATAATACAATGTAGTCTCAAATTTGTCCTAATATAACAGATTCTAAACTCATGATCTTTTGAAAAAGCCAGAATTTTCAAATTTTATTAATATAAAAATTAAGCTGAAATATTTCATTACCATATTGTAAGTCATGTGATCTAATTGTAATTAATGAACTCCATATGCCATTTAATTTAACCTGATGGATATATGTCAATATTTCTTAGGAGTTGAATGTAAATTTGACTGTAACACAATGTTAAAGAGAATTAGCAAACAGCTACCTCCATGCTATCTCCCGGGCCCCAGTATATTATTTCTAAGCACTTATAGAATCTGCCTTAGCAAAAGGAAAATAGATTAATTATAAGATTTAGCATTTCAAAATATTAGTCTTGAGACTTTGAATAAAAATTGCAGTTGCTTGCCTAATAGGATGTGTTCCTTAGAGAATAAAAAAATCATAAAATAAAATCTGCAAAATTTGCTAGCAGCTACTAATGCGCATATAGTGAACAGTATTCTTCATAAAACTAGTACAGGGATTATGGCTGAAGACTTGGATGTAGCATACCACTGATGACCCCAGTTTCACATCATTCTCCAACCATCACCATGTGATGTCTTGAAGGCTCCAAGCACTGGGAAGTCCTAAGCACACAGTTGGTGGCTAAGATACAGACAATTTCTGCAGGCAACCTCAATGCCTAGAATTTACCTGCTGACCTGGTTGAGCAGCAAGCATGGCGAACATCTCCGGATCACTACTTGAGATCAGGTTACCCTCTCAAATTGAAAAAAATGATACCACATGAATTAAGAACCCTTACATTCAAATTGATTGCTTATATAGTTCATCAGATCATGAATTAATTGATTAACTGCTTGAAGCATCAGTATATAGTCCTCAGATTGTTTGGTTAAATTACATAACCATTAATAATATTATTATTGAATTCCATACTTTTGCTAGTTATATCTTAATAATAAAATTATAATTGAGAATGTCTTTTGTAATGCATCTAGATAGGTGAAAAGGAAAGATAAACTAATAGAAATTTTGATAAATTTCAAAAGAGATTTCAAAATTATTTTATATATGTATAGGTGATTTTATCAAGTATACTTCATATAATGTTGATATTTATATATATATACATGTCTACATATGTAGATTACTGTACAGTAAGAGAAGAACAAATTAATTAGCTTATCATAAAATGCATTCATTATACATTTTCTTATAAATACTCCTCCTGTGCTTATAAAATATAGACATGTATAATTATATTTATTCTGTGCTTCTGAAGAGAATACTGATTGTGAATATTTTTATTTCAAACACTCCTAAAGTCGAATTCAACAGTTCACTATTTTCTTCCCATTAAAACAAGATAAATATATAAGATAAATTTAATGGTGCATACCAAGTGCATTAGTATACAATTTATTAGGACTACATGACTATAATTACTAGGTTATCAACTGCCCCTTTGGGTGAATATTTTAATTTTCAGAAAATTAAATGCCAGGAATAATATATTCTGTTTCATGTGCTACTACCTACTAAAATCATGCTGCTGATTTATTGCTGTGATCTCTTATTTTAAGCATGAACAAGTGCTATTAAATCCTCATTCCAAAAAGGAAATTTTTATTATTAACAGATGCACTCTAACTTGGGAGTTTCATGCCACTATGAAATATGATCCTTCCTTCAAGATGCATCTATTCATTACATGTGTATAGGGAATAAGATGTGGTTTTGATCTGGATCTAGGCTGGTTTTTTGGCTCCTGTTTTCATCAGCTCACTAAGTAAGCTTGCTTCCCTTTATCCCTAGGGACCTGACCATTGTTATATTTCTTACTTTGTAAATATTCTCTTACCAGCATAGATGAGCATTCATTCCTCCTCCCTACTTTGCTCTAATGAAATTCCCATTTTTCACAAAAAGGAGGACATTTATTTTTCCCGCCTCATTTTTCAATTCCAAATCGTGGCATTTCAAATTTTAAGTAAACAAAAAGTCCAATTTTTCATAGTGACAGCAATTGCATTGAAGTATGAACCTGAAACACCAAATGACTTATTCTTGATGGTATTTGAAGAAGTTCTTTATATTTTAAAAAACATGGCATAAATATTTGTTTGGGGAGCATAATATCTAAGTTCTTAATAGGTTACGTTTTATTATTCAGAGTGTAATTTCTTGGTATAAATTAGCTAAATAGCTGCTAAACTCTTCTCAGTAGAGGTTAAAGGACAGATAATGCCATGCATTTGCTTAAATAAATTTCATATATTGCAAGCTGCCAAATTGACTTACTGAGATCTTAAAAGCACTGGAAACAATGACAAACATGAAACTTCTATTTTTTTTTAACTTTTAGAGTGAACCACAGTACATGTATGTCTAGACAATCTTCAAGATAGACAGAAATTGTTTTCTTGTCTGAATATCCTGAGAGAGAAAAAAACAATGTCAGGACAATTGCCTTTTCATTTTTGTTCCAGTCACAGAATCATAGTGATGTGTTTTGAGAAGCAAGTACTTGTAGCCGTCAAACATAATGCTACAACTGTCCCTACACTGCTTTGTGAGTGGACTTTGATAAATGAAAGGCCCCTGAGAAGCAAGTGTTCGCATTAGATCTAAGGTTTCTACCTTTCAAGAGTGATTGGCAAGGAGGCCATAGCTGAAAAAAAATGTCAGAAAATACTTCTTGTATTTTCCTCTATGAGTAATATATATATATACTTTTACTCATAGGTTAAGTGGTTAAAATCAGGTTATATTGAAAAATTAGAGGTTTCATTGAGATAATACAGTGGGAAGGATGCTTGCCTTGCAGGCATCATAGAAAGGTTTGATCTTTAGTGAGCATATGTCCCCTTGAGAACTAGCATGTCACGCCCTGACATAGATACAAGAGTAAGCAAGCCCTCAGCACTAATAATGAGTGGCTCAGAAAACAATCCACCAGATCCAAAATTTTTAAATCATCCCTTTACTCCTCTTTTGATGATCTTATTGATGATCCTCCACCTTATTGATGAAGTTTTTGACCATAAGAAAATTTGTGAGTTTGCCTGTGCCAAACTTCTATAAGAATTAGGCTTGAAATTATATTAATTTGTTGATTTGTATAAGAGTACAAATTGAGTATGAACAAGAAAATTTAAATTTAAAAATATTTTAAGAAACCTACAAAAGTTATAAGTATATGCACATAGATTACATGTTTGAAGTGGAAATTGTTTTCTTTCAATAAGCATAATTATTTCAAGAATTATTTTTGTTGTTTCTCTCTTGTAGTTTTGAATAGGATTTCATTGTGTTAATATAACAGCATTTCTCTTCTCCTTTTGAGTAATATCTAGTGTTTAGCTAAATTAATATATAGCTAATAAAACATTTCTATACAGCATTTCATTAAAATGATTTTTAAAAATAAAAATTATTATAATAAAAAATCATTCAAAAATGTTAGTATTAGGGTAGGGTGACCAAGATTATGATTTGTTCATTTTTAAAAACTTTGTGAAAAAAATGTTGGTTTTTTTTTTTCTTTTTTTTGAAGAGGGCACACTGGTGATGCTCAGGGGTTACTCCTGGCTATGCGCTCAGATCACTCCTGACTTGGGGAACCATATTGAGACATTGGGGGATCAAACAGAAGTTCATCTTAGGCTATCAGCAAGGCAAACAGATAGCTGCCTTACTGCTAGCAAAACTGCTCTGGCACTGTGATATATTTTATAAAGTTGTAGTAATTTTGTGTTCTAAGAAATGTTGATAAAATATAAATGCATAAACTAAACCATTTTTATTTAAACCGGTAATGGCTTATTTATATTTATATTATATTTTATAAATGTAAATGTATTGTTATATGCATAGCAAATAATTTTCTAACAGTTTTTATTCCATTTATTTGTGTTTCAACCAGTCCTTAATCTTGACCCATGTATTAGAATATTTCTAAAAATTTGCCTACAGGGCACGTTTAAAATATAGAGATTTAAGGTACAATTATGAATGCATTAATGTATTTTCATATAAGTGTGAAAGAATATACAGTTGGAAATTTAGATTTATAAAAACTGCTAGAATTTTTATTGAGGTTGTATAGATATAATTTTGAGAAAATTGATTAAAAAATGCAGAGATACTTCTCACTGATTCAGCCCATGAAGGTCCAGTTCTCTGCATCCTTCTTAGATTGGGGGCAATTGAGCCCATTTTACCTAAATGTCCAACACTCCACCAACACCTATTTCTATTAGCATATAAGTGTCCTGATATAGAGGCTATGTTATGAATCATCTCAGCACATGGAGTATACAGGAGCATGGCATTTACACATTTTAAAGCACTGATAGCTTGATAGAAGCACAATATAGAGGCACACTAAACTCAGTGACCCAAAATGGTAATGACAAAAGGCTCATATGACACCTAAAAGCTCAGTAAATACTTACACAATGAGCTTAGAAGCATCACTGTGAGGTATATTGTAACAAACAATACAAAAATACATTATTTTGTGCCTTTTAACAGGGCAAGCTTGGAGGGGGGGATGTTAACTAGTGACACCAGTAAAGGAAACCCACACTGTGTATTTGGTGTTAGAATATTTAATTCATGAAACAACTATATTATGAACGACTTTATTTTTAGTAGTTTATTTATTTGAGCACTGTGGTTACAAAAATGTTTGTAGTTGGGTTTCAGTCACAGTCAGTCACAGAATGCACACCTTCTTCACCAGTGCAACATTCCGCTATCATTGTCCCCAATTTCCCTCCTCTCCCACCCCCTGCCAGTCTTTAGGACATGCATTCTATTTATCTCTCTTATTATAATTGTCATAGTAGTTTTCAGTGTAGTTGTTTCACTAACTGAGCTTAGCATTTTTTGTGGTAAGCTTCATATCATGATCTGATCCCTCTGGCTTCACTACTATTGACTCTGGGTATGATTAACATATATATGGCTTTTATTTTTCTCATATAACCAGATGAATCAGACCATTCTGTGTTTTTCTTGCTTCCTCTGACTAATTTCACTCAGCATAATATTGGTCCATGAATTGTCAAATTTCATGACTTCTTATTTTCTGAGCTGCATAGCATACTATTGTGTATACATACCATATTTCTTTCTTTCTTTTTTTTTTTTTTTTTTGGTTTTTGGGCCACACCCAGTGACGCTCAGGGGTTACTCCTGGCTATTCGCTCAGAAGTCGCTCCTGGCAGGCACGGGTGACCATATGGGAAACCGGGGGATCGAACCTTGGTCCGTCCTAGGTTAGCGCAGGCACCTTGTCTCCAGTGCCACCGCCCGGCCCCAAGAGGACATTTTTGAAATGTATTCTTAAATACCCAGATTATATCCCTAATAGTGGTATTCCTGGATTGTATGGGAGCTCAATTTTTTTTTTTGGTTTTTGGGTCACACCTGGTTACACTCAGGGGTTACTCCTGGCTATTAGCTCAGAAGTCGCTCCTGGCAGGCACGGGGACCATATGGGGAACCGGGGGATCGAACCGCGGTCAGTCCTAGGTTAGCACAGGCACCTTACCTCCAGCGCCACCTCCCGCCCCCGGGAGCTCAATTTTTTGATTTTTGAGGAATATCCATATTGTTTTCCAGAAATGTAGATTAGAATGCATTCCCACTGGCAGTGAATGAAAGCACTTTTTTCCCCATGTACCCATGTCAGGACTAGTTGTTTTT
>PVKC010023030.1:0-17443 GCA_004027635.1 Crocidura indochinensis
ACCTGTCAGGAGCAACTTCTGAACGAATAGCCAGGAAAAAAAAAAAGAAAAATTTAAGATTTTCTAAAGGACCAGTTTTAATTTGTCTTAAGGACAAAAACAATAGAGTTCAAATCTCAAAAAAAGGACTAATTTTAGGGATAATTCATTGCTACAGCACTTACCTTGCACACATGGGACTCTGAGTTCAAACATAACAGTGCTCTTCCCAACAAGTGTGCTAGTGTGATTCTAGCAGCACTGTCATTTGCAATCCTGGTGAGCATCTCAACCCAGTGTGTGAACATTGAAATCCAGGTTGTGTGAATTCCAATCTTTAGCAACAAGATTTACTGGTAAAGAGAGAAGGACAGGGAGGAAGTAAAGCTTATAAAAGGAAAATACACTGTATTTTGGTCAATGTTTTGTACAAAACTATTCAGATACCTATTTAAGCTGCTTCCTTGATCTTTGAATCTTGACTAAAGGGTTTCATATTAATTTGTCTTTATTTTCTGTGTTTTTAATCGCACTGCTTTATAGAAATGACAAATCTTTGTAAATAAAATATTCAATTGTAAGGAAGGATACAAGGGTAGTTTGCCTGCACTGGGACAGGAAGCATAGTGACTCAGAGGATTCCTGTGCCTCCTGTCTTTGTCATCTCTTTTATATTATGCTTCCAATTTTGAGGGGTTTTTTTTTGAAATTGTTGAGCTTTTATTGGAAAATTTAGTAATGCATGTAAGATAACTAATTTAGTGATTTTCCCAATAATGTTAATATGTGAAATTCCTTTACTATTTGACAGAATAATAATAGTTTTCTAACATTGAGAAATCGAATTTATGGGTCAGTTATACAACTGAGTTTGTTAGGGCTCGAGTTGACTTTCATATCGATGCTGAGAGTCAAATATGGCATCCAATAATGCAAGGTGCAAAAGGGAGTTTATTAGACTAGTTGGGCCAAAGTCTTATCCAACCAGTGGCATAAGACAAGGACACTGAAGCAAAATCTTAGCTAGTGTATATAGACATCACAAGCATCAACAGCATATGCATTTCATTGGTTTATACAAGCAATTCAATCTTTACAGCATACATGATTGGCTTATATCATTTTGCACACAAGGCACATTATTTCTTAGCTTTGATGTTTCGACTTATTTATAACTCATCTGACTCAATTTTTGTTGTCAAGGGAGCATTATCAGGTGGAATATTCCAGACCCACATAGTTCCTCTATCCTAACAGAATAGGGAGAATATCTTGATATTCCTGCATTCCATCTGTGGTTTTATTTCTTATTTAAATCCCTCTGCCTTGATTCAGAGTAGAAATGAGTTAAATCCCTCCACCTTGGCACCTTGGCTCAGAGTGGGAGCTTTAGCTAAGAGAGGAAAAGTACCTAATTTTTTAACCTGCCTGAAGAACTGCTTTTAACTTGTCTCAGAAAAAAAAAAAAAAACACTTTTACTTAGGTTTGGGTTTGTCTTATTCTAGGATCCTTATCATGGACCCAGGAGAATCTTGGTTTTCACAAGTTTAAAAACAAGACATCTGAAACTCACATAATGTTATAAAAAGTCATTACTTCAATCATATTTAAAAAAAAAAAGTAGAATTCAGAAACAAAAGCTTAGTTTTGTGTGAAAGGCTTGTACAACGGGGAATTATCATAGAATTGTTTTTGCATATTTGTTAGTGTTTTTAATCTATTATAATGTGATCTCATTTAGAAAATTTTCTTTCAGAACTGGAAAGATAACACAGCAGTAGGGCGTTTACTTTGTATATGGCCTAACCAAGAAGGACCAGATTTGATTCTTGACATCCCATATAGTCACCCAGGGGCAAATTCTGAGTGCAGAGCCAGGAGTGACCCCTGAGTGCTGCTGGGTGTTGCCCGAAAACCAATCAATCAATCAATAAATAAATAAAGTTTAAAAAATAATAACACTTCATTCAATCTCATATGTTGAGATCATTTGTGGATGACAAACTGTGCTGGTCTCCAGAAAGGTATGCTTGCTTTTAGATCTTCCTGCCTCTCTGATGTTTGCTACAAAGAGGCTACAAAGCATAGACAACTTTTCTCAAAGTGCCGAGTCTATCCTCAACAGGAAGCAATAGTGAATATGATATCCTAGTGAATATCTTGCTAAAAAGTTGACCCATTTACAAATTGCTTTAAACCTTGGGGCCGGACGGTGGCGCTGGAGGTAAGGTGCCTGCTTTGCCTGCACTAGCCTAGGACGAATCTCGGTTGTATTCCCCTGGTTCCCATATGGTCCCCCAAGCCAGAAGCGACTTCTGAGCGCATAGCCAGGAGTAAACCCTGAGCGTCACCGGGTGTGGCCCAAAAACCAAAAAAAAAAAAAAAAACAAAAAAATTGCTTTAAACCTTAGGAAGTCTCTCCTCCCCATAATGCTTCATTTTCCCTTTTAATTGGGGACCTCCCAAATCGAGACTCACTCCTTTCATGGTGATTATCAGTCAGCAGACTAGGTCAATGTTAGTGTCCAAGGATACAGTACTGATACCCAGACCTATGACACTGAGAGTTGCCTGAGAAACTCCACTCATACTTGGGTATCTTCAAGGCCATAATTAGTGGTGCTCAGAGTATCATTTAGTGCCAGGATTGGACTTGGTTCAAACACAACCAAGACATGCACCTTAACCCCTCAACTATCTCCCTAGTTTTTAATCTTCATTAATCAAGAACAAACTCAACTTGTAGTTCTCAGCAGATTAGATATATCTAAATAAAATATAGTAACAATACTTTGTTTTTCTCTTGTATGGTAATGACTTCTATGTCTAAATATAGGTAAGTCCATTTGCATAAAGATACTATAAATAACATAAACAGGTGTTTCATGGATATGGCTAACATTTGCCTGTGGTCTTTGAAGAAATAAAGTTTGGAATTCTCAGCAATTTAGAAAATAATATCACAGACTAGGAGTAAAGAGGTCCAGATTTATATTTTATTTCTATAATTTATGAGTTTTGTCATCAGTATATTTGAATCTTCCTATTCTCATGTGTTAATTTATATTCAGATTATCTGTGATTCTCAATAAAGTTATAGAAACATGCTTGTTAACTTGAATGTTCTATTTTATTAAAATATCATTTAGTTATTATGCTTCAGTTAAGTCAGAGATATTATAAACCTATTTTGCATTAAGTAGATCTAGATACAGAAATATTTTGTTCCTAGACTACAGAGAGTAGGTGTAAGCTCAGAATTAAAGGTCCAGTGATGTTAGGTACTAACATTTCCAGCCAAGGTTCTCGATAAATATTGCATTTGTCCTAAATTCCAGAATCTCATTATGTTCATACATTTTTCATATATTGTTTTTCAACATACCATTTTGTTTTGTGAAAATAGCTTTTGACAATCAATTGAAACCTGCGGCCCAAAGTAAAAGGCCTCTCAATCTGCCAACTACCTTTTTCTGGCTTCAGGGTAGAAGAATTAACTGCATCTTCCTAGTATTGCTAGAGGAAGTGAAAACCAATTCGGAAGAACTAAGTTCTGGAACACTAAGAACCACTAAGAGCTACCTCAACTCTGGCAATGACAATACATTGTGGGCCATCTCGATCATTCTTCCTTTTTTCCATAATTTTCCACATCTGAAATATACTCTTGATATATATTTCTAAATTAATAAATCAGAATTTATAATTACATTTTAATTTTTTCTTATTTATAATTACACTCAGTGAAAATAGTAGACTATTCTATAGTAATTTGCCTTGTCTGGGTTCTATTGCAGACATTTCCAAGTGCATTAAAAATAGGTATATTTGCTTGGGACTGGAGTGATGGCACAGTGGTAGAGCATTTTGCCTTGCATGTTTCTGACTCAGGACAGACCACGGTTCAATCCCCCAGGATCCCATATGGTCCCCCAAGCAAAGAGCGATTACTGAGCACATAGACAGGAGTAACCCCTGAGCCTCCCCGGGTGTGGCCCAAAATTTAATGTATATGTGTATATATATACATATATATATTTTTTTTCTTAGATAGAAGTTTTGAACAGGAACAAAAGAAAAATATAAACTCTGTTTTTAGTTGCCATTTTTATTTAAAAGTCTTTCCACATACTAAAAATATACATTTTAAAGATACTGAAACTTTACAAAATACATTTGCTAGGCTATTAGTAAGTTATTTTCTCTTTAGATTAAATATTTTAAATATAAATGTTTTGAGTGTCTTATTTTAGGATGTTAGGCAGTTTATAGTAGTATATCAGGCTCTACCTATTTATTTTCATTCATTATTAGGTGTAAATTAATAGTTCGAACAAATTAAGCTGAACAGAGCACCCAGCATACCACTTCCCAGAAATACCTCTTCTGGAAAATGGTTTTATTCAAAAGAAACTTCTATTAGCTTACCTTCATATTTATTGAAAAATGAAACACTTATTTTATTTTAAACATATTTACAGAGTCTAGAAAATGTGAAGTCTAATGCTTTTTCATGTTAAGGTATCATTACATTATTATTGTATATGATCACCTTGAAAGACTGGTAGTTAACAGTCATAGATAGGTATAGAATCAAACAGTCACTTGTTTGCCCATAATTCATTCATTAAATGTGCAATATGCTTTTGAGGACTTAACTTTTGAAAAAGTGCCATTTAGATCAAAGATAAAACAATTATCCCCATAATTCTATGTTAGCTTTACCATAATCTGCTTATTGTATGATTATAAACCATTATTAGAGGAAACTTTTTATGAAGTTGTCAGCTATAGCAAAGAGTAAGATAAAATTAAAGAACCATGGGACTGGAGCACTAACACTATGCACTATGGGTATGGCATTTGCCTTACATGCAGCAAATCTAGGTCCCCTTCATCCCATATGCCCCACCCCTCCCCGAGCCTGCCGGGAGTAATTTCTGAGCTTAAAGCCAGAAGTAACCCCTGAGCATCACAAAAGAAACAAAAATTAAATAATCTGTGTTTAGTTTAAATATAAAATAATTTACTATCACTTAGTATCACGATGATGCTACGTCACAGGAGATACAGATAGCAAGCAATGTGAGGCAAAAACAAGCAAACAAACAAACAACTAATCCTAAAGTCAAACAATGAGTTAATGACCTGTGTGAAAAGATAAAACTACATGCCATAGGATTGTGAATAAGGTTCACTATGAATATTGCATGTGCAAATAGAATTTGAGAATAATTTTGCATGGCATAACAGGAAAAAATCATTAAATACCACAATATTTCTGTTAAAACAGTAGAATTTCTTTGATGATGCTATATGGAGGCCTCATTTTCAGGAATATGGAGCAATTGCATAGAATAGGGTACTACATTCAACAGCACGGTGACAAAAATTATTAAGTTAAAAAAGCTTACTAGAAGTGCTGAGTCAAACTAAGAAGTGAATTAAGAGAGAGAATGTATAATTCATAATAACATCCTCTTATTACAATAGTGGCAGTGTATCTTAGTTATATTTTTGTATATACCTTGTACTAACCTGCATCAACTCCCAGCTTTTAGAGGGAAAATGCTGCATCTTTTTTTTTTCCCTTCTTGTCAGCTAGCTTTCTGCCCGACACAATTTGAGGACAGAGTAATTGTGTGAAGTAATGAATTGATTGATTCATTGATTAATGGAACACCCTGCTAATTGAGATTGGTACAAGTAGCCAATATTCATTTGGCAACATTGCATTTAAAAGGAATGGTCTGATAATATAAGGGGCAATCCCCGAGTCTTCTGATTCAGAGGCCAAATAAAAGTGGCAGATTTTCAACAACAAGGTATGTGTGCTTGTTTAAAACAAATGTGCATCGAATGGTTTCTACAGAATTTGATATGTAAATGTACATTATAGTTTATTTCTTAAATATTTTATAGCAGACTATAACTTGTGCATAAAATATGAGTCTAAAACCTTCCTGGTTCATGTAGGGATGGGTCGTTTAGATGTAATATCATCAAGCATTAAGCTCACTATGCACCAGTGAGTTACTATCTTGTCTTCCTCTAAGGAGACTATACCGAAATTCTTCAACTTTAAAGTAATGGTTTTCAGCCTACACTAAATCGAAATCAATTTCTGAGATCTGGAAGCAGAATATTAAAAAAAAATCTAGTTACTATGGTGAATCTATGGTAAAAATACTAACATATAAAATTGAGGTGGAAAATTTAATAAATGTACATTTAAGAATCATACAGTGAGTTAATCACTGGATAGAAAGTAGGATAATGGAGTAAGGCCCATTAGTAGGGCTTAAAATAAAATTAATGGGTTCCATCAAACATTTAACTAACAGGGAGAGTTGATGACGGTACAGAAGATGCGATAGTAGTCAGAGCCAACCCTGGTTCAATTCCCAACACTACTTATGATGCCCTGAGTACTACCAGGAGTGATCCCAACGCATAGAACAAGGAGGAAGCCCTGCACACTGCCGGGTTTGTGGACAACAAGTAAAACTTAAACAAGCTGCTCACCGTAGCAAAAAGAGTTCCTGGTTCAAAGAGATAGTATAGGGAGAGGACAGGATGCTTAACATTATTTCTTTCTGACCCCTGTTCAAAAACTCCAGAACCTTAGATACCACCAGGAGTTATTCACTCTTGAACATGGATTCAGAGATAGCACCTGAGTACCACAAATTGTGACCCCAATGTCTTAAAAATAAATTAGTGAATTTAATTGAATAGAGGAGAAAGCATCAGAGAATAATTTAGAATACTATATTGTTTTGTGTCACTTAAATTGTAACTGTATAACCTTGTGTCATAATTGGGTTATTATTTTGGTGAGGGGAGGGTGTTTTGTGACTCCTGGTTCTGCTAAGGAATCACTTCTAGCAGGTTTATGTGACTTTATTGAGTGCAAGAGATCAAACCTTGATAGGCTATGTAAAAGACAAGCATCATTCCTATTGCATTATCATTTTGGGCTCTATTCTCATATTGTACATATATGTGTATTATACAATGTACAAAGTATTTATATAACATCATTTAAGATGATGTTATAAATCAACACTTAGTTTGCAATGAAAGTGAAATCAGCTAAGATCTATGTAGTTCACTAATCAAGATAAATATATTTTGTCTCTCTCTTATATCAATCATCATGGCTAAGTAATCTACAATAATGAATAATTCAGTACTTTAAACTGAAAATGTATTGCTTCTTCAATCTATGTTTGTTATGAGTCAAAGTATTCATTGCAGGTTCTAGTTTTCAAGAGAATCTTCTATGAGGCACTTTTTTTCACTTGTGCAAGTGGCAAGAGAACATAATGGGGCAATATAACAGAAAACTGAAAAAGCTTCTTCTGAGAAGGAGCATGTGCATATTTCATTGGCCAAGGAAAGTAACCTACCTGACCAAAGAAAATTGGTAAAGAGAAAGTAATATTTGCCAAAGAAAATCACAAGAAAATCAGGGGCATTGAAGAAAAAACGATCCTACAGAGAAAGCAGTAGATGATTGAACAATATATACTTAAGGAATATTTCCTTAAATTTTTCACTTTAAACACACACATACATATATTTATTTAAAGAATTAAAACTACTTATGTTCCTTGTTTGTAAGATTTGAGATTGTTGGCAAGACTTAATTTGCCTTAAATCCTAATAGGTAAATAGAAGTGCTTCTTTCTACGAACTTGGTGCTATAAATCTATTTATTCATCTCTCTGTCACTTTCCAGTGAATAATTCAGCATTTTTTGATGATCACATGAAGACTTTAACATGTTGGACTGTTTTGCTACATACTCTCATTTCATCAACATATGTTTTCATCTATCAGAGGTTATTCAAAATAAACAGACTTTAAACTAGACTAACTTACTGTAAGGAATTTCTAGAGGTACTCTGTGAAATCTGGAGTTGGAAAAAGTTATAAATGGAATATAGGTTTGAAGCCCTTGAGCTATCACTCTCTGGCTGGTACCAAGTGGCTCTTTTTGTTTCCAGAGAATTAATACTGTTTCCAAAAATTAGCTCTCATATGGCTCATTCAGGTAACCAGTATTGAATATGGAAATTAGATTTTTGTTCATACAAGTTTATTACATTATAGTTTATGAATCGCAGTGGCTATGTGCCAGACTCCCTTTCAAGCTAAGCAGCCTCTTTGCTATGTTATTCCAGCTGAGTCTTTTATTTGAAGTGTTTCTTCATCTTGGCTCATTTAGCCACAAACAGAAGTTGCCCTATGGGAGATAACATCTTATGTTTATTTACTTTACAGGATTATCACCTCTGGGCTCATTGCAAGTGCAAAACATCAGAATAAAAAAAAAAAGATCTTATTTCAGAAAAGTCAGGCATTTTTTAATTCTGAGATTTGCCGATCTTTTCTTCCAGAGTGTGGTACCAAGAAATTAAATCTTTCAATTGAAAATTAAGGAACCTTGTCTCTGATTTGTTGTTATTGTTGTTTTGTTGTTCTGCAGTTTGTCACACGTATTTTATTTTTATTGAATTCTATTTTCTTATTTGTTTTTGGTTTTGATTTTGGGGTCATACTGCCTGGTTCTCAAGACTTATTCTGGATCTGTGCACTTTGTGGTGCTCTGGAGATCTTATGTTGTGCCAGGGTTGAAACCTGGGTCAACTTCATGTAAGGAAAGTGCCTTACCTGTTGTATTATCTTTCCTGCCTGTTTCCCTACTTGTAAACAGTATGATAAATTTCCCAAATCTCATCCTATTTCATGATTTTGTTCTGTTTTAGAAATTTTTATAAACAAGATAGACATTTAATAAAAGTACTATAACATGAGGATGCTTATTTTTACATTTAATAAAGGTACTAAAATTGCTAATTATATCTAAAATTAGCCCTAATGTTTAGATTGTTTAAGTGATTTATTCTTTTTATTAACTATACTAATAGATTTTCTATCATATATCTTATGTAAAGACTTCAGTGTATAATAATTGAAATATAAAAGTAATCATTAATGCCTGCTACTTTTTTTTAATCAACTTGAGATGTATTATATAACCATGAGATTCTCCTTTTTTAAGTGTTTATTCTGATAAGTTCAGTAAAATGCTACAGATCTGTAATAATTGCACAACGCAGTTTAGAAGACTTTTATCAATTAAAAGTTATGATTATTTTGCTATTATCCTTGCCTTATTTTTCAGACTCGAGGGGAAATTTATCTGCTATTTCCCTATATTGACATAATTTCTTTAAATTCCATGTAAACAAATCAAGTGTCTGAGTGCTTTTTCCTAGCATATGGCTTCTAAGATTTATCAGTGTTGTAGGCATCAGTTTTATTGTATCGTTGACTAATTTTTATATAATTTATGTATGTCATATTTTTAAATATCTGGGTTATTATGTATATGCTTTTTAATACTTATATGCAAATCTTTTTTGTAAATCTATTTTTTTTCAATTCTCACAGTAATGATACCTAAGGTCAGAATTTCTTCATTATGTACATAATGTATATTGAATACTTTAAGTCACTTCAAGCTCTTCTCCCTTAATTATTGAACTATTTTAAAATCCCATTCTCAGCCCGAGTTCCAATTCTTGTTCATCCCTGCCTACATTTGATACTTTCTTTTGCTTTATACTATTCTAACAAGTGAATAGTAGTAGCTCATTTTAGTTTTAATTTTGCATTTCCTAAAGATGTATAATGTACTTTTTATCTGCTATTGTTCATACATCTATGCCTATTTACATATCTTATAGTGCCTATGTTACCTTAGTGTATGTCCTATTTATAGAGAAAAAAAAACAGAGTTTTGTCTAATTCTATTATTTCTCAGGAGGGTAAGGAAGTACTCTAGGAAACAGAAAGAAAGACACCGAGGTCCTTGCCTTTTTAATGCTTTATCTTGTAGTACGTGTTGAGATGCATGCCCTCTGGAAACTAGACTGTTGAAAGAAATCATTAGATTTATATATATATATAATTATATATAATTTATATATATTATAATATATATAATTATATATAGTAATTTGGACAAAGTGACATATATATGTCACTTTGTCCAAATCCCTATTTAAAATACAAATACTGGTGCCAAAGCATTAGTACAACAGATAGGGTGCTTGCCTTGCAAATTAAATCTGTCCAGCCCAGGTTCAATTCTTGACACTTCAGGAATAAGCCCTGAGCACCATTGTATATGAAGGGGAAAAAAAATTGTGTGTATGCTGAATGCATACACTCCTGAGATTGATTTGCGGAATCATATAGTATGCCAGGGATTGAACCTGGATCAGCCACATGCAAGGCAATTGTCTTACCTGCTGAACTGTCTCTTCAACTGCTATGTCTGTGTTGTTGTTTCCAGTTCACTCTAAGCCTTTAATCCTCTGAAACAAATTATTGGCACTTATAACCGTTCTGAAGTAACTTAAGGCAGTACAGAAAGTAATGAAAGCTCTATAATGAAGTTTTAATTGACAGCTTGCATACTCTTCTAATATCAGCTTTCCATTTTATGATAGCATCTAGTCTCATCTAGAATTATTTGAATGAGCATCTAGTCTCATCTTGAATTATTAGAATGAACTTTAATTTTGTTTTATGAACAAACATTGCTTCAAGTGACTTTCACAGTAATTTCAAAAAGTACAATTGATACAAATTTAAAATTAATGTTGTCTCGGGATATAATCACATTTGCCTAATTTGTTCCTTTCTTTTTCGTTTGTGTCACAACTGGCCGCCCGCTCAAGGGTTACTCCTGACTCTGTGCTCAGAAATTGCCCCTGGCAGAATTGAAGGATTATATGGAATGCAGGGTTTCTAACCACCATCTGTCCCAAATCAGCAGCATGTAAGGCAAATGCCCTACCATTGTTCTATCTCTGTGCCCTCAATTTGTTCCATTCTTAAAGGCCTCAAAATACACTTACGTGTCATAAAAAATAAGTCACCTTCCCATTAACAATATGTTGAAGTTCGCCAGCAAAACTAATACAATTTTGATTTCAAATGTATAAAGAAGCTAAAGCTCATGAAACTTTGAATAAAACTTCCATGATGGAAAATAGAAACGATAACAAATAAACAAAGGAAACATTCAGGAACAGGGAAAAATTCTTTAGAACAATGTTTTTGGATGAAAGAAGAAATTACATTCATAAATTAATACAGGAGCACAATTTGTGTGAGGTATGACAGGAGTCCAAAAGAAATCTTGGAAATCAGAAACTAAAAATAATCTGTGAAAGTGGTAAAATCAGTAAAGTTGCTCTCATTAGAAGAACTAAGGGACTGAAGCGGCTGACCTAGGACAGACCCGGGTTCGATCCCGGGTGTCCCATTTGGTTCCGCCAAGTCAGGAGCGATTTTTGAGCACATAGCCAGAAGTAACTCCTGAACATCATCATGTATGGTGTCAAAACAAACAAACAAACAAACAACAACAAAGAATAAGAAAAATAGAAAAAATGATGAAGAAATAAAGAATTGTATGATAATTAGAGGATCATATTTTTGACATACTGAGAGAGATTTTAGAGAGTACAGAAAGAGATTGATTAGACTTGGTGGTATTATGTAGAAAACTAGGAATACATACTGCCTAAACACCTAAACAATAATTATGATATAAATATTGTGGTATAATTGTATTATAAACATATAAATTTAAAAGAAATGCACACATAAAATGGAGTAGCATGAACAAAAAATTTACAAGGACTATGTTTAAAATTTGTAAAGGTTACCTTTAATAGATTTAATAGATCTCGAAACTGCAAACCTAGGTGCCTTGGGTAGTACAATGAAAATAGCAGATAACTTTCATACTTCCAAATGGATTCAATCCCCAGGACCACATATTGTCCCCTGAATACTGCCAAAAGGAATCCTTGAGCAAAGAATCAAGAGTAATTGTTGAGCATTTCCAGGTGTAGTCCAAACACTAAATAAATGAAGTTGGCAAAGTATAGTGATTTCTGTATGCAAATATATTGCTGTGTTTTCTATTTTGCACTATAAAATTAAGGACAGTGGGTTATCTGGAGTTGTATTATGCTCTTTTTAATGTCTTGACTAAAAAAATCATCAGTCAAAATTAGGAGCAATTCTGGGAAACAAAGATATAGAAAAAGTGGTGGAGTGTTATGGGCACTTTGGGGATGGATGGAAAGGTTAATACTAATTTATATATCAATTCCATAAGTGTTAACATTATTGTAACTTTCTAAACTATATAAAATATAGTTATATAATATAAAATATAGTTATAATATATTCATAACATTTATGAATATGTTTATACATATACATAATCTTTATAAAAGTATGTGTCATTAGTATTATTCATATTTTGTAAAATATAAACATTTATAAATATAATGTTTAAATATATAAAAATGTTAAGAATATTTTTCCTCTTGTAAAGTTCTTGAACTGATGACTAGATTTTGTTTGTTTTTTTGTTTTTTTGTTTGTTTGTTTGTTTTGGGGGGGTTTGGTCATGCCTGGCAGCACTCACAGGTTTCTCAGAAATCATTCCTGGCAAGTTCAGGGAACTATAGGGATGCCAGGATTCAAACCTGGGTCCAACCTGTGTTGGCTGTATGTAAGGCAAATGCAAATGCCTTACTCTTGTCCTATCGCTTAGTTCCCAGATGTTTCCTTATTTATTGTCACATGCTTGTTACAATTGTTGAGGTACTTTATCTTTTGTTATGGTTAATAGGTTTTTCAGTATTTTACTATAGTTATGAATTTTTCATTATAAAGCATATATAGAATGTACCACAGGGGCCGGGCGGTGGCGCTGGAGATAAGGTGCCTGCGCTAACCTAGGATGGACCGCGGTTCGATCCCCCGGTTCCCCATATGGTCCCCCGTGCCTGCCAGGAGCGACTTCTGAGCGAATAGCCAGGAGTAACCCCTGAGCGTCACCGGGTGTGGCCCAAAAACAAAAGAATGTACCACATGAACTTTTCATTAGCTTCCCAATTTATAAAATGGAGTACCCTTGAATTATCTTTGCTATAGTTCTGATAAGCTTTGCTTGATAACATTGTTGGTTTCTTCATTGGCTTGATTTTATGAAATGACATTTGAAAACTAGACTGTCTCTCTCTCTATATATATAAATATATATATATATGTATGTATGTATGTGTGTCTATCTGTAAATTATCATAGTTTTATAGGCTTTTTTCTTGTAAAACTGTAGAATCCGATTTTTATTAAATATTTAAAAATCAAATTATTTCATCATATGAGCTACGTGACTTTATATCTACACGTTAACAGAATTTATATCTCTTCCATAGAGTCAAGTCCCATTTGTAAAATAAATCAGCATTTGATCATTTCAGAAATTGGAAATTTAGTTGCATGACTTTCTATTTTAATTAGTAGCCAAAATAACTTTCAATTATGAGTTGATTTCTCTCTTTTAGAATTGTCCAAGCCAATTAAACATTCTCAGCTTGGCTTTTTCTAAGATCCAGTACTTTTCTAATTCACTTTTGTTCTTTAAATGTATTCATTCTGAGAATATAAAGCTAAAAAAGCAATGTAGTTTATATCATAGTATAAGATGGTGGTACCAAAACCCCTGACAATCAAATTGTATATAGCAGCCCTAAATCTAAGTCTAAATTTGAAAAATAAAGGAAGTATACAAGCAAATGAAAAAATTTGTTTGAAAATTGATTCTCTATTTAAAAAACTATTAGGAAAAAGAAATCAGGAGAAAACCATGAAAAAATTTTTATCCTGGATGATTCCAGTAAGTGATGTGTTGAGATAATGATTACAATGGTAATGATAATAATTTATCTTAATTATTGTCAGCTAATATTCTGAGTAATTTCTATCTGTGTCATTGGCTTCAATTCTTTGTATGCATCAACTGACTCTCACATGAAGAAAGGGCAGTAATACATCAGTTTTTACATGAATAACCTGTAGATTAAGCAAATTGGCTCAAGTCAAAGAGCTAGTTGGAGGTTAGTGGAACCTAAGATCTGAGTCATACAGTTTGGCAAAACTAATCTAGCGACTATAGTAGCAGTTCACATGAGTCTGAGGGCTTAAATTAATGTCATATTAAGCCAAATTCATAAATAAATATTCTCAAGTATATTATGGTATTTCTTTGTGGGACTTACTTACATCTCAGTTAAATCTTAAAAATTTCCAAAATATGCTTCATTTGTTCATTGTTATCAACCTGAATATCTGTTCTGGTATGAAAAACAATACTTAAAATAGACTTATGTGGATTTAGTTTGGCTTCTAATCCATAGAAGCACTTATAAACCACTCATAATATTAGTATATGCTTTGATCAAGGCATTAGTATAATGTGCTAATGTAATTGAGTTCCAAAGCCAAAGCTTTGTTTAGATTTTACAATTGCATAGATAACTCGTAAAGCTATGACTTTGAAAATTCATATAGTTTGGTGTGAAAATACATTTCATTGCATTCATATTGACTTTGCTCTGATCCTAAACCAGTGACAGAGAAATCTGTGAGCATTTTACATTTCTTGTTTCTACATTGCTATTACATTTAAATCTTTGACTAAAAGTGCTTTATTATGAGCTTTTTTTTGCTATTAGCAGACACAATCAAATTTTAAATTAATTGCCATTCTGATAAAGCCAAAACATTTATTGCATTCACTTATTAGGACCTTCAGCGTTAACAGACATAATAGAATGGTACAAAGTTAATGTAAAGCAAAGTTTTATCATGAATGGACTGAAAAGTGACATTTTCATCAAGGTTTTTTTTTTCCTTGTGAGGCACAGATTGTTTGAATACCAGATGCTGTTCACTAGCACTAGTGGATTTGTGAGATTATAGGCCTGAGGAAAAAAATGAAGGTTAAGCACACTGTCCAATAGAGATTACTTATGGTAATGAATTTTATAATTTTTCTAGATGGAGATGGATTAATGTGCATCCTAACAAAAGAGATTGTTTTAGCTTTTTATTGTTACTGTAAACAATTATTTAGCAGATAATTTATGTTCAGCAGGAGTCAAGAAACCTAAAGGTTTATCATGATCTAGAGAAAACGAACTTATCCCTAACTATACATGAGTGTACTGGGTTTTTCTGAGAGGGTGAAGACTTCATCTCTGTGCCACAGATTTTTTCAACTAAGCTTTTAAAGAGCAATGTCAGAATTTGTCAAGTCTAGCATTTGCTCCTTCACTTGTAAATCGTACCCTTCTCTCCAGTTACAGAATTTAACTGTCTGTAACAGGATAGTTGCCTGGAATTCTGTGGAAGTGTTGAGGGTATCCTGGGTGGATCATGCACCCATATTTTGTACAGTTAGAGTCTGCCCACACAATGTCTGCTCTTGATTTTTGGAATGTGGGTGGAATGGGCTTTGCTTATTCTTCTGGTAAATCTCAAACTGTTTCTTTACTCACTGCCTTAGGATGTTGGTCTCATTTTTAGAATATGCATATGATTTCTAGAGTGTATTTTTTTGGCTATTTTTTAGAAGACAGTGCCTTCTGTGCATGACTTTCATTTAAACAACATAATAGCAATTAAAAGAAATTAAAAGTCATGTACTAAGAAGGACATGCCTGCCACTTTATGGTATTCTTTCAAAATATACAATTACTTCAATTCAGTATTAAGAACAACCCCATGCCAACAAACACTACATAGACAATGTATGATAATAAAGATGTTCAATATAGTCTCCAAACTAAGTGGGAAGAACTCTTTAAAAGCAATACAACCATGGAATGCAATTAGAAGTTACTGATGATCTAATCTCTGAAATTTCACTACCCCAAAATAATGAATCTTACTTAGTATCTTAAAGTATATTAAATATTTCTCATTTTATTTATATTTCTGTATATTTTAGGAAACATACTATTATGTGCATGGTTTATTGGTAACTGCTTTATTGGTATAGAGGTGTACTGTGAAGATAAATTCATATACAAATATTTTAATTTTAATTTTTTGTTTTGGGGTCCACACCTGGCAATGCTCAGGGGTTACTGCTGACTTTGTGCTCAGAAATTGCTCCTGGTAGGCACATGGGACCCTATGGGATTCCAGGGATCAAACCTGGGTCAGCCACATGCTCTTGCTCTGGACTGATTTTAGTTTCTTTACCAAGGCAATATTATTTACAAAATTATTCATAATTAAGTTTCATGCATACAATATTCTAATACTAATACTACCACCAGTGTCAGCTTTCCTCAACTTCCTCAACTTCCTACCATCTCCAACCTCTATCCTTTATCTAACCTGCATTGTAGAGAAACACTTATTATTTTACCACTTTCATTGAAGTACTGAGATTTATAATATTGTTAATTATAACTTTCATACATATATCATTTCAACACCACACCTATCCTCAGAATCCCCATCTTCCTTTGCCAGTTATGCCAAGGGCCCTTCCCAGACACTTCATACCCTTATTTATATAAATTCAGTTGTATACGCAGAATCTCCGGTTTAACGACTGCCCATTTGTTTTACCCTTACTATGATTCTTTATATTTTATGTGTGAGAGAGATCTTTAAAAAATATTTTGGAGATATTGATATCTTCACATGTAGTAAAACAGCCCAATATTCACTGATCTCTTTCAGGTCAGAATTATCCCAAAGTTCATGAGTTCCTATGTTCAGAACTATTTTTTATTTAGGAACTATTTATCTCCTTGTTTTGATAGCTGCTAGATTCCTGACCACATTATTGATCTATAGTTCAGGGTAGTCTGGGCGTCATCAGCCATATTTCTAACCCAGAGTTCTCTCCTTTGGTGCAACTTCCTCCCACAGTCACTCAAATCCAAACCTTTGTTGAAGCAGTGTCCATGCTGTTTCTCAGTTCTGGGCAGACTGTAAACCAAGACTATCTATTCACATTTGGGCAGCACAATATATGTGTGTCTTTCTTTGTTCCTGGTGACCAGGGAGCCACTAGCAGGCACTGGGACACTTGTTTGCATTGGAAAGAACACCCACCTGTTTCTCACTTCAAAGGGCCCTGGGGGACTATACTGTTATCTACACTCTCTCAGGAATCTATCTATGCATCAGCTTCATTCCATTTGATGTATCTGCTGCTTTGGGCCTCACTAAAGTTTTAAGCGAGCCCCATGATACCCCTTTAGAAACAGGCAACAGGGTCTGGAGATGCAGCTGTGCGTCCTGTTTTGAGGCTCTTCTGTCCTCAGGCTTTCAGGGCAGGCTTGGCACCTTGTCACCAGCCTTGAAGGAAATCTTTTGTTTTCCTGCAGGCTCTGAGTTCCCCTACCCACTCTCTTGGAGTTTCTTGTGAATAAATGCAGGTCTTCGTCTCAGTGGTGCTGCAGGTTAATTTATTTGCCCAATACCTTGCCTGTACCTGGAGAGTGTACTTTCCTTACTACTCTCTTTCACAGGGTGTCCATTCACTCTCTTAAG
>PVKC010023031.1:0-17430 GCA_004027635.1 Crocidura indochinensis
CCTGGGGAGAGGGTGGAGGATATGGGAGACAGAATGGGAATGGAGGTGGAGGGAGGACAACTTGGTGATGGGAATTCCCCTGATTCAATGTTTATTTGTAAATGGAATATTACTGTGAATATCATGTAAACCACTATGATTAAAATAAAAAAATAGTTAATAAAAAAAAAGAATGGAGGCACCTTAGCATGCATTTATAAATCATGTTCACCACCTTTCTATACTTGATATTATCATTATAGCAAATATATTAATAAAAGGTATTTATGCCATGAGAACATATATGATCCTAGAATTTTTTTTGGGGGGGGGGGTTTGGGTCACACCCGGCAGTGCTCAGGGGTTACTCCTGGCTCCATGCTCAGAAATTGCTCCTGGCAGGCACGGGGGACCATATGGGGCACCGGGATTCGAACCAATGACCTTTTGCATGAAAGGTAAACGCCTTAACCTCTATGCTATCTCCCAGGCCCCATGATCCTAGAAATTTAAGTAGCTTCTCAGTTTACTATGACTGGTGTATATTTTGTGCTGAGTTGTAGACAGTTGACATCAGTGCATTAGGGCAGGAAGATGTCAGGAACATGTTATAAAAATCCTTCATGTCAGAAAAAATTCTGCATAAAGCATGAGTTTATGTCCTCTCAAAAAGGTGATTCCCTTCTGTCACATACAGCACTCAAGTTAAAGTGTGTTTTAAAAATAAAGATTTGAATGACAAAAAGTAGAATGATTTTATAATATAAGGCAATTAGAGCTAGATATTTGATTTAAAAATGAGAAATTATTATGATTGGGCTCTTGATACTTTAACTGTCACAATAAAACAAATACTAGTATTGTTTTAAAACAAACACTACTCTTTCAATGGCAATGTTGAAAATGACAGACAGCAGCAGATTTAAATAGGGGATATTTAAATCAAGACAAAATATTTTCTATCTTTTATATAGAAATGCATGTATATAATATTGTTAAGACCAATTGTCAATAATGATAGATTATTTTAAGAGTGGAGTAAGATATGTATAAAATAAAAGAATTTAAATTTGAGAATTATGTTCTATTATGAAACAGACAAATATTTAATACCTAAATAATGGTATATTAGAAAAGTGCTATAAACTTCCCCATCAACCCAAAAATACCTAGACAATTGTTCTTCAAATCTTATATATGTAATTATTTTTTTGGTTTGGGATATACCAATTGTCGCTCAAGGGTTACTCCTGGCTCTGCATTCAGAAATTACTCCTGGAAGGCTTGGGGGATGATATGAGACTCTAGGAGTTGACCCTGGGTTCGCTGCATGCATGGCAAATGCCCTACTCTCTTTACTATTGCTGCAGCCCCATAGATATGTAATTATTAAAGTCATAGGATTGCTTAAAATAAACTTATTTACTCAACAAACAAACTGTGCCATGTCCACCTTCATGCAATGTACTAAAAATTATTTTTTGATTTATATAAATTATTAAAAATAAATCATATTCAAAAATCATCTAAAAATCAATGTAGTGTGATCAAAGTGATATACATTTATTTAAAGACTATCACTACAGTTTACTGAATTTTAAAACTATTAAATTATAACAGCAACATATATAAATTGTTAGGAATTATAAAAATATAGACTTGATGTCTTTTCCTATACAAATTCTTAAGAACATACATAGATATTGAAATGATAGCATAGTTACCTGAATTTACATGTTCAATACAATACTGATCAAAGTTTCAGTTGCATTATTCACAGAAATAATGCAACCTTAAAATTTGTATGAGACCTTTGAAAGAAGACTCCAAATGCCTAAAATAATCTTGAGGCCGATATTATGTTTTATGTTTTCTAATTTCAAATTACATTGCTAAACCATATATCATAACAGGTATTACCATAAAATATGCATAGAGTTACATGCATATAAAAACAATTAATTGACAATAAAGGACCCATTGGGAAAGGACTATTTCTAAAAATGTTGGGAAAAATGGGTTACCTCTTGAAAGAGATCAAAGCCTATCTTATAGCATCCATAAAAAGAAATAGCAACTCAATAGATTGAAAATACTGAATTCCTTGAGAAAAAGAGAGTAAGTAAATTCTCTGGCAGGTCTTGACATTACTTTTTTTAGATTATTGACTAATGTAAAGCAAAAATAAGTACCTGTGATGAACATTGTTCTGATTAGCTAAACAAAAACAATCAATAAAATTAAATGTCAACATCTGGAACAGTGAAAGACATGTTCAAACAATGCATCCAACAATGAATAAATATACAAAATATAAAAGAAACTCATGAAACTTAATAGCAGAAAAAATTACTACTAAAAGGATTTGAGTAGACATATTAAAGAAGACCTCCAAAAGAAGAACAGGTGTATTATAAAGCTCAGTTTTACAAAGCAAAATCTCATAACATCTCACCTCACTCATATACGAATGACTAGTAAAAATGTTATAGGGTTGAAAATACTTAGCATGGATAAGGCCAATTCTTGTTTAATACCCAGCATCTGAGCACTACCAGAAGTGACACAAACACAGAACCTTTGAGCACTTGAGTGTGACTCTACTCCCAGTTCTGGCTGCAAAAAACTGAGCTAACAAATCTTAGCAATGATGAAGAGAAAAATGAGTGCATAATTGGTTCAGATACTATATAAAAACCATATGGAATTTCCTCAATAAATTAAAATTAGGACTGTTATTAGAACAAGCTTTCTCATGATCAGGCACATATTTAAAGGAAATTTTAGAAGAACATTGTAGAAATGTGAATCTAATTTTTTTTTCTTCAGCAGTACTAATAATGGCCAAAATATGGAAACAATCTGTGCTCATTAATAGTTGGAGAAAATTATTGAAACTTAATCAAGAAGTAAATATTGACACAGATAATATGGATAAATCTGGAAGGCAAGGTACAAAGTAAAATAAATCAGACAGAAAAAGATAAATATTTCAGGGCATATATATTCCATATACGTGTACTATTACTTTTAAATTTTATGTACTTTAAAAACACTCAAAAACAAAAAGCAACATTTAGAAGGGATACAGATTACATCCAAGAAAGATAAAACACAATGGGTCTATTTCATAGTTACCAGATCTTCTTTCCTATCTCAATTGCCTTTTCAAAAATTTGCCAAAAAAGTCAGTGACGCCTGTCTCTGTTATAGTTTATAAACTATTGAGTGTGTGCAAATTATTCCTGATTATGATTACCCCTAAGAAAAGGATGCTATTCTTTAAAAAATTAAAAAAATCTAAATAAAAATACTTCATATTGACTCATTATCCATTATAGAGTCCTGCTTAGTCTGAACCTGCTGAGTCAATTATTCCCTTGCAAACAGATGTTTGGACCCTGGTGTTTCCAGGATTACTTAGGAGTTATGTCAATCTCATTTCCTACTTCTACACTTAATGCTGAGTCCATAGGTTAGACAAAGTCTGTAATTTCCTCTAGTGACAAATGAACAACATTTTTCATTACTTCAAAGGGCAAAATTTTATTTAAAATATAGATATTCTCTGGAGACACATTCTACTCAACATGAGGATTAATCTTCACAGGAAGAGCACTATTTGACAGTAGATACAGTACTTTAAAAAGCACAAACACCTAGAAGCTGGATATATTACAAGAAAGCTGAGCTGCCATCTGTTTGGAGTTAGTGCCCAACCCAAACTTGGGCGAAGTTTGACTCAGTGACATTTCAGAGTAGTTTTCTTGTTTATGATTCCTATGATTCTAATTAATCTACTTTCATTTTTATAACTCACAGAAACTGGAATTTTCTCTTGTTTTTAATTATAAAAACATTTTCAAGCTCAAGGAAGACTTACTAACAACATTCAGATTGGAATAGGGCAATTTCTTTCTTTTTTTTTTTTTTTTTTTTGGTTTTTGGGTCACACCCGGCAGCGCTCAGGGGTTGCTCCTGGCTCCATGCTCAGAAATTACTCCTGGCAGGCACGGGGGACCATATGGGGCACCAGGATTCGAACCGATGACCTTTTTGCATGAAAGGCAAACGCCTTACCTCCATGCTATCTCCCGGGCCCCGGAATAGGGCAATTTCTTAAAACAATCTAGCATTTACTTTCTGCATTTATAAAATCAACTTTCAGTAAAAATGATAAAGAAAAGACAGCATTTGATAAATTTTACTGAGAGCTCTCTGAACAATATGCCAGATATGCCAAGGATAACTCTGATAAAATATGTTGTTATGGAGAAGATATTTCCAGTAAACTTATATAACTTTGCAGCTACTTTTACCTTTGAAACATTAAAAATCATTCACTACAGATATGGTTTTGCTTATACAGCAATTTTGCTGTAACTACCATTCCTGAATTATTAGTAGTGATATTATGAGAAAATAGAATATATTTTTCTCAGTGATGCTTTCTTCATTCATTTCCACCCCCTCATTCTCTTTGGAAACAGTGTTTGCCATATACATTTTTTTCTTCTTAAAAATAGCCCTCATTTTCAAAGTACTGTTGGAGACTAAAACTTTGTTTTTAGTTGCTGATAAGGACGAATATGTCGATTCAGCACAAGACTATCTGTGAATATTTCGCTTTGAATATTTCACATGCTACATGTGCAATAGACTTCTTGTTACCTATTAAAAAGGAAAAGGAAATAAAAAAGGAAAAAGAAAAAATAATGGGATCATTTTTATAGTTGGCTTTTAATATTGTTTATGTCAATGAATGTGGAGGAGAGCATATATTATTTATTCTGAGTCCTGCACCTGCTGAATTTATTTTCTCCTGCATTATATGGAAATTGTAAAATATTATGGGGAGAGTTAAAAAATTAAACACTTTCCAAGTCAAAAAAGACAGAATTCTTTGGTGCACATACTGAAAGGGACTATATATTAACTGGGGCAAGACCATACATTATCTGGAACCTCTCTATGCCCCCAACTTCATTTTCTTGGAGAGGGGAAGGGAATGGTATGATATTTCAATGCAAAGGAATGAGGGTTCTGTGG
This sequence comes from Crocidura indochinensis, assembly GCA_004027635.1. Lineage (NCBI taxonomy): Eukaryota > Metazoa > Chordata > Mammalia > Eulipotyphla > Soricidae > Crocidura > Crocidura indochinensis. Next base: position 5,029 of record PVKC010023031.1, read on the forward strand.
TTGCTTAGGCCTTTAGATCCCTGGGTAAAGATCCCTTTAGATGGCTGGTGTTCTGGAGCTTCCAGGTCTAAATCCAGCATAGCCTGTGATCATTTGGTGCTGGGAATTAATATGGATTCAGTGTCATGCACAACTTTTTCCTTAAACTCTCTCTCTAGATAAGTATACATATACATAAATATATATATAAATAATATGATATATATCTATACACAACCATAAACTTTTGATAGAGTTGTAAGAAGAATGAATTAGTTCTCACACTTTTCTCTAAGAATAATTATCTTATTATATTTTAAAATATATAATTATTTCTTAATATTTTTTACATTAATAATGAAACAATTGGTCAAACAAGAAGCCAAAGAGCATTGTGAAATTCTTTGCTGAACTAATGGTGGTGATTAGGTTATTGGGTGTAGGTTGGCAGTTGATGAGGTAGACTTTATAAGGAGAACTATGCAATACAAAGCTCTTTTTGAAATTGACTGTGTGTTCAGACCACTCTAATAATGCAGAGGGGAAATGAAATAAATATGAATAATTAATACAGTTTATTAAGAGACTGGTAAGGACAGCGTGATATTAAAAGGGCATTAAAGGGTTGAAAAAACATTAATTCCTTCCCGTATAATTTTGCAAGTTTTATCGATTAGGCAGCTAGAGTGGCAAGACAGTTTTTTCAAACTACAGAATCTGGCATATTGCCCCAGAAAAAATTGTTTAGACTGAGTTGACCATATGCAAGGAACAAATGACATCAAGTTATCAAATATGTGCTGTCAAATGAGCAGAAGGTGTTCTGCTATTACTGTAAGGTTACCTTGAGAGTGGTTCCTAACAATAGAATGCAAATAAGGTTCATGACAGAGTTGATTCTGACAAGGATAACCTCATCTCAATGAGGACATTTTTAGCCACCCATTTCCAAGATATTTGGATGAGCACAAATTCTTGCATTCTGTAATAAAAAACTAACCAAAGAGACAAAAAAAAATAAAAGAAAAGAGAATGTTTTATGTGGATGTTGCTTTTTAATTCAAGTAGATACTCAAGATATTTATCACTGGGACACTTTTGAGAATGGAAAAGACACGATTAAAAATTATGCTGGATTAACATGTAGAAATCATGACTGATCCCACAAAATGACACATGTGATGCAATATGGATGTGATATTAATAATTAATAAGAAAAATTGTGATAGATTTAGAAATAAAACTAAAAAATGCATTAAAATATTACCACAGCATTGCAGTGCATGGCAAAAAGAAAACATTGTCATAAAAATATCATTTTAGAAAACACCCACAAATGTGAAAATGTAAAAAGTCTCATTAGCATTAGCATGAGATAGCACAAGAAAAACAATATTACAGAAGAGGAATATCAAAACACTACACACTCATTAGAATGTCTGAAATACAAAATACCAAGAATTCTAAATGCTGATAATAGCTTAGAGGAAGAAAGTCTCATTTCTGGTGACACTGTAAAGTACAACCATATAAAATAATTCATATCTTAAAGTATTCTTACATTTTTTTCAAATTAATAAATTAATCTTAAGGGTTTGAAATTTTATTCCAACCATAATTTCACATTCTGAGAGACATCTAATAAATTCTTCATATATGATGTGTGCCAATATTTAGCATTTGAAGCATTCTCTTAAATCAGTAGGGCTTACTGAGTCATGGGCCTTTCAGAGAAGTGTAAGTACATTTCTCTTTTTTTAAGTAAATTTAGTAAAAGAAGATGCATCATAGTTGACATAACTGATCATGATACATTTATCAAAAATATAAAGAAAATAGGAGGATTGAAAAACAAAGAATTGGAAAAAAAAGTTCATTAGCAGATATATTTGTGGCAATTATTATATCACCAATAAAGTGTGAGTACAATAGCAGAAGCTTTAGTATGCTCTTTTTTTTTTCTTTTTTCAGGTGAGTAGATGGACTAGATTGAAAGATGTGTGCGTGTGTTTGTGTGTGTTTGTGTGTTGGTGATGTGTGGCAGTTGTTGTTTGCATAGGCACAGCAAAATATGGAAGAAATTAGAAGGAGAAACCTTTGGCCTAAAAACAGGAAAACCTCACTCTTAAAGTATTTTGGCATAAGACCAACTCCAGGCTCCAGGCCTACTAGTTTGCCCAACCCCTGCGACATTCTCTATGGTCCAAGAAACTAGCACCCTCTGTTATTGGAAACGAGGACTGATGAGAAAGAAGAGGTCTGCTGCACAGCCTGGTTTATGGCCTTGAAAAGGCTTGGTTTCCCTTCTCCCACACCCAGGAAATCCAGCTGCTTGGCATTGCTGTAAAGGCCTGGTTTGGGGGTCCCATATACCTGCTCTAGGGTTCAGTACAGGGGTCTTTTCAGCCAGCTCTCCCGCTAAGAGACAGACCAGTTAATACTTGCAAGAGGAATAGTGAAATACTGGTATCTGGGGTCTGCAGAGCCGGTCACATTGTAGTTCATTTTTATGCACTAGGGAGGGAGAGACGGTTCCCTTCCTCCATACTCCCTGGGAAGTCAGCTGCTGGGCCTCGCTGTGAAGGCCTGGTTAGGGATCCCACATTTCTGCTCTTGTGTTCAGTACAAGGGTCCTGTCGGCCAGGTCCCCCACTCAGAGACATCCCAGTTACCAGTTAGTTGCAAGAGGAACAGTGAAATCCTGGTATTTGGGGTCTGCATAATTAACTCAATCTAATTGAGTTGAAAAATTAATTTCTCAAAAATTCTTTGTAAAAATGTGTATACAAGTTTTAGTCAAACTATTGAACTTAGAAGCAATCGAGGCTGGAGAGACGGTACAGAGGGTAGGGTGTTTGCCTTGTACATGCTCTAACCAGGATTAAGCCCCAGCATCCTAAATTATCCCCAGAACCTAGAAGTTGTTCCTGAGTGCAGAGTCAGGAGTATCAGATGAACTAAGCACTATTTGTGGTCTAAAAACAAACAAACAAAAACCCCTTAAATTTAGAAATAACCTAGATATCATTCAATAGATACACTGATAAGATAATAAAGAATGCATACTTAAAATATCTGAAAAGTTACATATTGTATAATTCCAACTACATCAATATATTGAAAAGGCAAAACACATGAACAGAGTAGTATAAATCAGTGGATAGTAGGATTCGAATTAAGAAAAAGGATGAATTGTAAAAGCATTTTTAGGTCAAAGAAACTATTCTCTGATGTTATAATGATGAACACAATTTAGCAGGCACCACAAAAAGCACAATACAAAAAATGAATTCTAATTTAAACTGCGTACTTATAATAATTTATAAATAATGACTGGACAATTTTAACATATGTATCTCCATAATAAGATGAGAAAACACAGTTAGAATGCAAGAACATATAAGAACTCTCTAATTCCCACTCAATTTTTTCTTGAAAGCCTATAAGTTTTGAATCTGATAGATTTGCTTATTCTTTAAGCTGCTTCTTCAGAGTACTCATAGACAAATGAGTTTATTAAAACCCATTTTCTTATCTGTATAATGGCTAATAATTTACTAGTTAACTTATAGCATATAGCATGGTTATTAAAATTAATAGTGAAAATATATTTGAAATAATATATGCCTAGATTAGAACATAAAAAGTTATTATAGTTGATATATTTTGTCAAAAACAAAATAACATTTATGTAACAAAAGAGAGTGGCTGATCCTGACAGACTATGAAACTTCAAAAAAATTAAAGAATAATAAATGTATGTTAATTTCAAAGATGTTATGAAAAAATATATTTATATGTGTGAAAAATAGATATCTTAGGATTATATATATGCTATCTTATGGTAGTATTCATAAATTACAAAGTTTAGAAAATGTAGTGATTTCTTGGAATGTCTAGAAATAATTCCTATTAGAAACAAATCTTTAAGATTCCATATTTAGAAAGACAATGTGAATTTAGAGGGCACTAAGCAAAGAGTGGTTTATTATTGTGGTTGCTAAACTAATACAGATTTACTTCAAATCCCTGCCCTATTACCAGTTGTCACATGCCTGTGGGATAAGTCATTTAGCTTCTCCACCCTGTAAAATGGGAATAGTGATGATTCTCTTTCCTAAGATGCTTTTGAATATTAAATGACATAATATCAATGAAGCCTTCAACACAGTGTCTGCCATAGTGCTTAATAATGACTACTTATGTGCCATTAGGAGCAGCACAGTTTTTCATTCTCAAGTTGCCTAGGGGAAGACTAATGCTATGAAGAGGTGAGACATTCAAGGAGAATCTAACAATGTTTGGACCCTGAATCAAACAGGATGCAACTGTAAAGCAAAGAGCGTATTTAAACTATAGATATAAGTGGAAATATAACTTTGAAATCTATATAATTAAAGAACATATATTAGTGTGATGCATTCATATGGACAGAAGAAAGAATGTAAGAGCTAAAGAGAAAAAGAGAGTATTTGTGGCATTTCTGGTTTACTTTGTTCTTGCTATTTTTCATAGCTTAACGTTTTCCAAATTATTTCCAAACAACTTTAAGACACAAAAAAATCTTGCTCCTAACATTTACAAATAAAATAAATAGAAAATATGTTAGATCATATGGAACCAGAGAAATAGCAGTGAGTAGAGTACATAATTTTCATGCAACCCTCGAGGGTTCAATCCCTGGCAATCAAAATGGTCCCATGAGCCCCATAGGGTGAAGGTAACTGAGCATAGATATAGGAATATGTTTTGAGAACTGCTGGATTTGATCCCTCAAGACAAAGAAACTTAAAGTAATCATTACAGAAATTACAAATTTTTCCTACATTTTGATCATGAACAATAACATTTCTGATATAAAATCAAGGTTGAAACCAGAACAACTTGATTAATTTAAAGCATGCTCCTGACATGTTTCACAAATATGAAAGGAAAAAAGAACTGTGTACATTATGATGCATTACCATGCTTTAGAGCAATTTGTCTCATAGCATCCTATAAATGGCTTGCATTGACATAAAACAAGTTAGTACACTATTAAGTACAATAAATCATCGCATTTGGTAGTTGGTATAAATGAGAAACATTAATGGAGCTTGAATTTGTTTCAGGTGTTTGGAACTCATTACATTTATTCAATATACACATTAAATAAAAATAATAATTTCTAAGTAGGAAAATTTGTTAACTATTTGCTTTCTATACACATATAGGTAATGCTAAGAAGGTTCTAGATATGATGCAAATTATTATGAAAAGAAAACTATAGAAACAGAGGCAAAAGGTACACATTTCACTGTATCTGATGTTATAAGTCACCTACATTCAGGTTTGTGAGGGCATACTAGACTCCAAATATCTCAAATTGAGTGTCTGATAGAAAATTATACACAAACATGTCTAAATACATTAAAAATACTTTCACATTTGTGAAATAAAATGTGTATTCCAATTGAACTTTGATTACAGTGAGAAATACTGGAGAAGTAACCTAAGTTTAAGGAAGTTAGCCATCTATACAAAAAATAAGTAGAAATTTTAGGATCAGAAAATCCATCAAAATACAATGCGTCATATGCCTATAAAAGAGTAAGAGCATTTTGACTAGCTTTATGTTATAGAGACTGGAGTTTACTGTTATATCATAAAGGTCAAACAGATTTCTCTTGCTGGAGTTTACATTTGAGAAAATTTAATTTTTAATTTATTAAAATTAATTCCTTCTTTAATTCGAAGGAATGTCTTAGAAGGACAGTAGTCAAGACTAGATAGCAAGAATGTTGGCTTGAACCAAGAATCTAAGAACAATTACAACTATTTCTACAATAAAAACAGAATGTTCTACTAAAAATACAGTGCAACCTAGTTATGAGTCAGAAATTTAAAATTATTTACCATAAAGATGCCCAGATGTGAAGTTTGACTTACTAAGCTCCTTAAATTAACCTTGCTAATAAAATGAGTTGTCTGAGAATTACCAAGGTGATTCTTTTAGTCTCCTGATACGGAAGGACCCTATACTTAGAGTTAGATCTTTCTCTCCAGCCCCTAGGCAACATTCCTTAGCCTTCTTTCATCTGAATAAAAAATATAAGTTTCTTCGTATATATCCAAAGGTGACATTACCATTGGGTTTTAATCTTTAGAATATTCCCTTTACATGGATGTATGTTTTATTTGTAATTAAATACTGAATGCATAGGCTTGATAATAACACAGGAGTGATGCTTTGTCATTTATGGTAAAACATATCAGGAGGTATTATTCTATAAACATTACCTTTATTACTGGTGTTGCTATATTGATCATTTAATTAGATTTATTTTTAGAAGTTTTCCACAGAGCATGAAATTTTCAGGGTTTTGTAGAAGAAATTCCTCTGTTAACTACTTTAAGGATAGTATGTGAATTATGTCACAGATTAGAAAATCATTTCTATGGTCCTTGAAATTGGTGTCTACATAAAGACCAAATTATTTATATTTATTCATTGTTCTAATATAAAGTTTTAGGTTTTACCCAAAAATAACCTAGGCAGAAGTTCCTAAATATATTTGGCCTATCACTACATTTTCAGGAAGAATAAAACTCAGCAATCTGGAGGTCTCCTCAGAGTGAATGCAAGCAACCTCTTTCCACCCACCTGCTGTTCTGTACTTCCAGAAGCAAGGAAACCACAGAGACATTTCACAGCCATTTTATGTTGGTTTTTGGCAGCTCCATAGACTTATTTTATTCTATTTTGTTTCTTTGTTTTGTTTTTGGACCACAACTGGTAAAACTCAGGGGTTATTCCTGGCTCTGTGAAGGAATAATCAGATATCATTCCTGGCAGGCTCAGGGAATATATGAGATGCTGAAAATTGAACCCGGACCCATCCCTGGTAGGCCAGTAGGCCAAGTGTAAGGCAAATGCCCTACTGCTGTGCTATCTATCACTCTGGCCTCAATAGACTTATTTCATTCTTAAAAAGATATAAAATCAACAAAACAAAGCAAAAAAATTCAAAACAAACAAAGCCAATGGATACATGTTGTTAAAGTGTGACCGAGTATAAAATAATTACAGAAAAAAGGAAAAGTAATCATGATATTAATTGAATTTCTATCTAGTTATTAAGTATTAATGCTGACTAAAAATCTGGGAAAGATATGAATGCTAAGAAAATGGTTTTAAAGAGAAACAGTGAAAGCAATATTCATATAACACAAGAGTGAAAACCTTGCTAGTCTTTCAAGTAAAATGTCAAAGAATTCCCATCTATGAACTGACAGACGTTTTCCCAGTTGGAAGGGAGTCAATATTGCTTAACATCTTTCTGTAGTTATCAGCACTAAATTCCACCTCAATGTCATATTGTGACTGCATATATTACTGCAAGACAGAAAATGAGATGAGATGACAGTTTCATTTGAAAGTTCTTAGGCCAGATTAATGGATTCAGCTGATACTTTACCACCAGATCACAAAGCTATCTTTCCCCAACATAAAATATAAACAAGAAATAAAATAAGATATATAAATTAGTGGGAAAAAACAACCAAAGAACTCAATACTAATTTAACACATTATAATACTAGAAAAAGTTGCCTAAACTGAAACAAAATATAAAGACTAGCTATAGAGATTAAGACATGCTCAAACTGAAAGAAGCCTACATTCAGTCCTTAATATTGTATAATCCTACAAGAACAATCAGGGCAGCCAGTTTCTGAACCTTGGTTCAGACAGTGTCAGAAGCAAGGCACATGAAGGTGTGACCTAGCCCCAAACACAACAAAATGAAACAAAATGTCATGGTTCGTCTATAAAGTATCTGTAAAATTGGAGCAGAATTTATTTTCTCTCTGTTATCGTATTTAGTTATATGTGTATCTTCAATGTGTGTAAATGTACAAACATATCATGTTAGGTCTCACCTCTTTTGTATTTGTATTTTGAATTCCTAAATGCTAGTTATTTTTTCTAATAATTGAAAATGAAGTTGGCAAAAAGCTCTCTAGGGTTTTAAAAATGATAATTTAACACACTGTAGCTCTCAGTCTCATCTCAAAATGGATTACTGGTCATAATGAAAAGTTTCACTAACATTTACTCTACTAAATTATCCCTGGGAGTTCTTCTGTATGGTGCCTCTAACAGAGATAAAGGTGTCAAGCAGAAAATAATAGTCTTCTTTCCCTGGCTCTTTTCCATTTTTGGAAACTGTATGCTTTTTTTGTCTTTACAGATAAATAACAAAAGTCCATTTAAATTAAACAGTTAACTCAAATACTGTACTAAGTTATAGAAATGGTATCATAGAAGAAATAAATTGTTCAAGGGTTAAGGCATTTGCCACCTTGTTCACACCAATCCTCATTCATTTCCTGTCATTCTATACAGGAGCCTTTGATGCCAGTCAGTAGTAAACCCTAAATATTACTAGGGGTGCTGACTTCTTTGAAAAAAAAAACAAGAAACCCTACTTCATTTGATAAGGCCTCTTAAATTCTTATTTACTTTCTGCTACTATGCCATTATTATCCACAAAAAATCTCATGGTATGATTTTCCTCATTTTACAGATGTAAAAATTAAACATTAATGTGATGAAATACTAATTCAAGTATCTACAATGATAAAGTGACCCTTGAACACCAAGTCATCTCCTACGACAAAAATATGTACTGTATAATAAATACTCTAAGAAATAAAGAAGATATTTTCTCATTGAATAATTCTCTTCAGCTGTATAAAATCCAATTGTTTTTTCTGTTTTATAGGTAAAACAAGAAAGTATATTATTTCTTCAAAGACGTTCAAAATTTATATATAGAAAAAATATGTATCTGTGCCTATATTTTAGAGACTTTTATGAGCTTTTTGGTACTAATTTTCAATATTGTAATAATCCCTGTCATGTCAAACGATTTTACAAGACACATCCTTCTTTAGATATATTTCCAAAAACATTAGTAAAAGAGGAGGCCAGGAGATAGAAGGCTGTGACTGAAACTAAGTAGTGCTTCTTTATCTCTGATTAGAGATAAATTAATCCTTGAGTTCCCAAATGTCTTAGTTTAAGAAGTAAACGTAAGTCTAAGTAACTAACAAAATGAATTTGTAGTAGGAGCTGAACTAAACGTCATCATTTAACTGTGCTTTTAAAAGCCTGGTTTTATGCAAATCTAAGGAGCAGATGACAAATTGTCATGATACACCAAAAACCTGAAACTTTAATTATTGGAGAAAATGAAAAAATGTAGAAATTATATTATATTTGATTATTTATATTCTGTTAAAATATTTATGCACATGCAGGTTTATTTCCCTTAGCTATTGTGCTCTCATTCTTCTCCATGCCTTCTATCATATAGTAAATAGAATAACAATGGTTATGGTTTTCCTTTTTTATTGGTAATGCCACCTCTATCACTTTTTTTTTGGATCACTTTTTTTTTGGATTAACTCATGTCTGATTAATCTTTGTAAAACTATAGCTAAATTAATGGTATTGTATTGTAACATCAGGTAAATACAACTTGATTAAATAATCAATTATTTGAAGGAAGATAAAACCTGGAAGTCGCTCTTTATACGACTGAAATCATACAACTACAATCATATTTGTAATCACGGTGTTTAAATAAAGATAATTTAAAAAAATAAAAGAAACCTGGGAGTCAATAAGTACTGTATTACAAATTCATATCACTTACTATTTGGAATCTTAAGATATGAGTAGGGTAAAGGTAAGGTTAACTATTTGAATCAATTACCTTCTTTGTTTAGAGTAAGTCATAATAGAGGCTGAAGAAATCATTCATTTGGGATTGCTCAATGGTTTTAATATCTTAGTTCTATGCTTAGGAATGGAAGTTTGAAGTTAGAGGGAGTTATAACACCTTGCTGGTACCAATGCTCTGTTCCAAATACAAATAATTAAAATTAGATTCATTAATAGTTAATAATGTTGCTTGATTACTCATTAAAATTAAAACCATGTATACCATAAACTATACCTAGAAGGAATTTAAATTACTATTTTTGAACTATGTAGATATGCTTATCACTAAAGAACAGAGGAAAACTGAAAAATCATAATATACCTAACTATTTTAACATGCTAAAAGTGCCTAGTATAGCATTAATTGTATTAGCTTTATTTCATAGCTATAACAAATTGCCACTATCTTAAAATACACACATACTTCTAAAACACTAACCGTTCTGGATTACTTGGTCAGAATTCAGTTTTACTATGTTAAATTCAAAGTTCTGAGAGGCTACATTCTTTATTAATATTCTAGGGAGAAACTAGTTTGCTTTCTCCAGTTTCTAGAGGCTGCCTACATTTTTAGGGCTGTAGCCCTGTACTTTTACATACATTATCTTCACTTTATTTATTTAATTGTCCTTCACTGTGACATTACCATCGTCCTCTTTCAAAAATCAGTTATCACTTAATACAAGTAAGAAAAAAATGTGCATTTAAAGATCTTTCATTCTCTTCTTATGTTTGCAAGATCCCTTACATCTGACAGTGTATGTCCAGTTTCAGGATTAAGATGTGGTTATTTAGTATCAGTACAGTCACTTAATTTAATCTAAGAAGAATAAGACTTAAATTTTGTTTACACTTGGCTATCAATAAATATTCTTTAGAGTAGGTTCCTCTTATGTTTGTATTAATTTGTAATATACAGTAACATTATGGTTACTACTCAGGCTTTCTCCTAGATTTGTGCTCAGGTGTCCATATGGGGTGCCAATAAAAATTACCAAGTCAGTTTCATGCAAGGCAAGTGTCTTATCTGCTTCTTGTTCTATCTTTCCAGCTTTAATTCATTTTACTTTATTTTATAAAATATTTTGGAAAATTTGTTTGAGGCAGAATATTCCCAAAGAAGCAACTATCATTATTCTCTTTATATTCATTTACTTTTATAAATATGAACTTTAATTACCTTCCATCAACACATAGTGTCAATGGGCCAAAGGAAGAGTTCAGAAACATGCCATATATGCATGCCATAGAAGTGCAAAGATTTGTTTGATACTCAGATATGGTATCCCATTTTCCTGAGCAATGCAGGATGTGATCCACATGGTTTTCAGCAGCACCAGGCCTGAGTAGTGTCATATTTCTATACCCAAAATTTAACCTTCAAACAGATTGATGGAGTATCACAGGGAGTGACCCATTGGCTCTCTGCTAAGAACTACTTAAGAAAACTCCTCAACCTGGAGAAAACAATAAAAGGCATAGCTTTCATTTTAGTACATCATTAACATGGTTAGTTTTATAAATATTTTGGCCAACAGAATATGAGAGAGAGCTGGTTTCTCAGCCCAATTCTCTAGACATTTCACAAAGTTCTCTTTTCTCTCTTTAAACTTCTGAGACCTGCGCATAAATCTTGGCACCCAAAGTGAAAGAGGAGAAAGCAATTAGGACTTAACTAAGTTGATCTTCTCAGGCCAGTCTAAAATAGCCAGTTCTTAGCTCACTCAACATGAGTGAGGCAAGAGTTCCCTGCTCATCACAGACCGGTAAACCATAATAAATGACTATTGTTTAAAACTGCTAATATCGAGGTGGTTTGTTGCAAACCAAGAGCTTTAAGCAGCAATATTGTTTATTGCCCTAAAGAGCTATTTTTTAGTATGGCAGTGAATGTTCCATTATCACTGAGATTTATAATCTTATAGCAGATTCTTGTAAATACTTAGAAAACTCTTTTAAAACATGTTCCAAGCCATTTATTTAGTATAATGACTGTGAATTTTTGTCTTTGACTTGTAGTCTGCTTCATGAGCATAAAAGTCTTCAGTTGAAAAGTTCATTCTTGCAAAAAAAAAAAAAGAAAGAAAAGTTCATTCTTAGTTTTACTATAAGACTTTTAGAAGTAATAACAGTAGGTTGTATTTTCTTTTTCTTTACCCCCCCCCACCCAGTAGGTTGTATTTTCTTTGAAAATTATAAAAGTAAAACAGGAAAAATAATTTTGAGCTGGGGCCTGAGCAATAGCACAGCGGCAGAAGGACGTTTGCTTTGCGCATAACTGATCCAGGACAGACCTTGGTTTGATTCCTGCATCACATATGGTTCCCTGAGCCAGGTGCAATTTTTGAGCACTTAGCCAGGAGTAATCACTGAGCATAACAGGTTGTGGCCCCCAAATTGAGTTATTAATAATGTTCTATTTTAATTGTATCAAGATAAATTGTTCAACTGCAAAATTGTATTTTAGAAGTTTATAATGAGCTTATATACTTTTATTCATTATATAGAAAATCTTTTATAAAGATATTAAATAAAGAATTTGTAGAATTTTTAAGAGGTACAATATTTTGTTTATTAGTATGTATAGTTAAAAATAATAATATATTTTAATAGTATTTTTATAATAGGTTGGAGAAATATACCAATATATTTAT
>PVKC010023032.1:0-17440 GCA_004027635.1 Crocidura indochinensis
ACGCTCAGGGGTTACTCCTGGCTATTCGCTCAGAAGTCACTCCTGGCAGGCACGGGGGACCATATGGGGAACCGGGGGATCGAACCGCGGTCTGTCCTAGGTTAGCGCAGGCAACTTATCTCCAGCGCCACCGCCCGGCCCCTGACTAAGGTATTTCTTAAAGGGTAATTCTCTACTATGGCTGAACCTCTTCTATGGCTGGAGATGAGCTGCTTTTTGGGAAATAATATTCCATGGCTACTTAGGTAGCCATGGAAATAAAACTACTAGCAAACACTGGTCAGGACAGTTTAAATACAAGGGGACAATTCCAGGGAGCAAGAGCAGGTGACACTAGAAGCTCTGTTGGATTGCACAAGAAGTTGCACAGGCAAACGCTGAGGGGAGTTTGTTCTTCACTAGTTTCCGGGGCCACACTACTGTACCGCTCTCTCTTACAAGCTCTGCAGAAAGCATGAAGAAAATGGCTCTCTGCTTAGTGAGGAGATTGTCTTCAAGTTGCTCATAGTCAGGTCGACTCCTGTGGGGCAGAACTGTGGGGTAAGGAAGGGTCAGGGAGCTTTGAGTATCAAGAGCACAGACATGGGTTCTGAACACACAGCCCTTGCCATTATAAACATGTATTGTTAATTTGCTATTCCATAAAAGCATGAAAGGAAGCAGAGTTGGTTAGATAGGTTTGTCATTTTTCAGACCCGGGGAAATAACCAGCCAGAGATTTACCACAGTCTCATCTCCTGACAATTTCTAGAACTACAAATAGAATTCTATTAGGATTTTTGCACTTGTTGGTACAAAAAATTTACAAAAGAGCCCAAGAAAGCAAAGAATTTACTGGTTCAAGCAGCAGTTTTCTCAAACAGAAAAAAAAGAGGGAGGTATAGTATAACCAGATTTTGGGGTTAATGGATTCTCGTTTTAAAAAAGCCTGGGCAGATCAGCATTGACAGCAACTAAGTGTAGCAGAGTTTATACCTTATGAAATAAGTTGGTGTGCTATAAGCGACCTTTAATTGGGTATCAGACCTATAGTGGTAGGGGATAGAGACCCCAAATCTTTGACTTGAGTCTTATGTCTGAGTAGCCAACAAAACAAAACAAAACAAAACAAAACAAAAACAGGGAGGGGGGACTAAATATGGGGTTTGGTCTGGTCTCTTTTACCATTGGGGTGGACCTTAGAAGGGCTGAAAGGGTAATATGTTTAAGTAGATTAATCTATCACTAGTTTATTGTTTTTCCATAGCACTGTTTGTAAATAAATGTTCCAACAGGACATTATCCCTATCAGCGAGTAAATTATTATTTGATATTAAAACTGATAAATAGCCAAGATACAAATAAAGATTTGATACATAGTGGTATCAGGGCCTTGACATATGAGGGCATCATCATTGCCTTGATCCACAAGATCACTATTTAAATAAACCAACATTGCTTACCTGTTCTGGGTGCCAACAGCCAGTCCCTCACCTGCGAGGGGTCAAGCAGGAACAACTTTTGAGAGGCTTTTCTGGAAACTGGGTTTAATGAATTATTAGGAAGGGGCCTTATAACAAATCCTAGACCCAGAAATGGGAGGGAGAGAGAAAGAGAGAAAAAAATAAGCTGATTTAGGTACAGAGTAAGGATTCAATCAACTAAAGGACCAGGGAAAAGGGATAGACAATAGGAGCAACAGGGGCAGACAACCAACACTTTTTCCAGGAAATGCAGCCAAAGTCTGGGAGAAACAGCAGCAGCAGCAGCAGCAGCAGCAGCAGCAGCAGCAGCAGCAGAACCAGCCTACACCACCAATACCCACCAGCTCCCACACCCCTGCACTAAAGCTGAAAGGGATCTATACCCCTGGGCAACTGCCACTAAATGACAGTCAACCAAGCAGGGAGAACATCTTAATAGGACAGACCCCTTTTATGGCAGATACAGCAGTGTAAACCAAGAGGGGGCCAGTCTGGAGACTCAGTGGTTATGCAAATGAAGGTTTTAATATCTCGTGTTTACAAGATAATGGGATGCTGTTTTTCAAACCATGACCTTCTGCATAAAAGGCAAACGCCTTACCTCCATGCTTTCTCTCCAGCCCCCAAAATGATTTTAGTCAGTTTTGCTCTCATTGGTTAAAAGTGAAAGTTGGCAAGCAGCCATTGGCCCAGTTTCAGTCCTGAGTGGTCTTTCTCTTCTTGCACAATGTGGACACGTGTTTGGGTCCCCAGTCTTGAATGTCCTTCTTGATTCTGTCAGGCAGATCCAGGGGGTGAGGTGGGGAAGGGGTTCTGTGTTGGTTTCCGTTACTTTTTTCTGCAGTTCTTACTACATAAAAACCAATTGGGGAAGGACAGGAAGGTGTTCAGAAGAGCAGCCACCCTGTGGGAGACTTATGTCCTTGACCTGGAAAGTGCTCAAATGTACAAAAGCTGAAATTCTGAAATTATCATTTCTAGGATCCAGTTTCCCTAATCAGCTTCCTTTTAGGTGATTAGCCAGGAAAGCACCCTTGTATTGGGATTTCCCCTCCCCCTGTTGAGTCAGCCCCCTTGGGCAGGAATCAAGGTATTGGGGTGATCAACTAGTTGTCATTTTCCTGTTCCGTTTTGCAGAATCTATTCTAATCAGAATCTATGCTAGTCAGTCCCCACTGGGTGAGACTGAGATAGATAAGTTGGTGGAAGCAGGCCATTTGCAGGGCTTCCAGGAAAGGGATAAGAAGATGAAATGTGTAGAAGAACACATATTGTTAACACTGAGTGGTACTTGCTGTCTAGAAAGCCTTGCTCCTTGAGGGTTGAGCTTAGCATTTCTTCCATTGCTTAGCAGTTGCCAGAGAGGAGGGGAGGGGGTGACCATACTTTTCACATTCTCTAGAGTAGGGAAGGGATTCTCTGCCTTGATTCCTGAAAGTCACTATGACTCCTGTTAGGGTCATTTTCTGGGTACTACGTACTGTGCTTTTCACTCAACAATGTGAAAAAGATTTTTGTTTGGGGAGCTTTGGAGACTTCTGACTAAGCTATATCAATGAGATGGGTTTTTATGAAAGTGAAGCAATGAGGGTTGTGCAAAAATCACAGCTAAGAAAAAAAATCTAATACCTGGATTTAGAATCTTTGGGTCCTGACTTGGGGCTCTGGGGCTTTGGGGTCTGGGTGGCACCGCTATTTCAGGCTTAAAGAAAATTCACAAATTTGGGCACAAAGAAGTGAAGGTGAAGAGGATTTTGAGTCAGCACAGCAATATCATGAAATGACTCCTTCACTGTTGCTTGAAACACCTTCCAAGTATCTATCTTCTCCCATTTCCTTGCTTCCTTCTACTTCCAGCATAATCTACCAGAGTAGAACTAAGTCCTAGAATCACTTCTTCATCTGAACACAAGTATTTTTTTTTTGGAATTGTCTTCAAACAGTGCTCAGGGGTCAGAGTCCACCTCCTGCAGTGTAGACTAGAACTTGGGTACAGCAGTCTTGAGGGGTCATCCAGGTCCCATCTGGGGAGCATGAAGTTTGAGTGTGTAAATGGGGGGTAGAATGAGGCCTTGTGTATCTGACATGTACACCATCCCTCAGAATGAACACCCCAGTCTCTTGTTTAGTGATTTTTAAAAAGTTTTGTTTTAAGAAAGCAAAAACTACAAAATGATAATTAAATGTCTATAAGCAATCCATCTAAGTGGACTTAGGATTAGGAATATCAGGCTCTCTCCTGATCCCCCAAAGCAAGTGAAAAGTTCCTACAGAGAAATATTTGAAGTATTTAAGAAACTCAGTGTGATGGGTGAGTTGGGCAGCATGGAAACAAGGCTAAGTGATAGGGGTTGGGGGTTGGAGTCTCGCTATAAGGTTTAGTCTGGTCTTCTTTACTAGTGAGGTGGGCCCAAGAAGGGCTGAAGGTGTAATATTTTTAGGTAGATTAATCTATTACTAGGTGATTGTTCCTCCATAGCATTGTGTGTAGATAAATTTTCCAAGAGAACAGTATCCCTAGTCTCGAGTAAATTATTATTTCTTTGACGTTAAAACCATTAAATAGCCAGGATACAAATAAAGATTTGATTCATAGTGGGATAAGAGCCTTGATACATGAGGGTATCATTGCCTTGAGCACAGGGTCATTATTATTATTATTATTACTTTTTTTTGGTTTTTGGGCCACACCCAGTGACGCTCAGAAAATGTTGTTACTCCTGGCTATTCGCTCAGAAGTCGCTCCTGGCAGGCACGGGGGACCATATGGGGAACCGGGGGATCGAACCGCCGTCCGTCCTAGGTTAGCACAGGCACCTTATCTCCAGCGCCACCGCCCGACCCCCCCTTTTTTTTTGGTTTTTTTGGGGGGGCCACACCCGGCGACGCTCAGGGGTTACTCCTGGCTATTCACTCAGAAGTCGCTCCTGGCAGGCACGGGGACCATATGGGAACCAGGGGATCGAACCTCGGTCCGTCCTAGGTTAGCACAGGCACCTTATCTCCAGCGCCACCGCCCGGCCCCACAGGGTCATTATTTGAATGAACATGGACAACATTGTTTTCTTATTCTGGGTGCCAACCACCAGAGTCCCTCTCCTGCAGAGGCGGAGCAGGCACGCCTCTTGAGAGGTTTTCCTGGAAAGTAGGCTTAATGAATTATTAGGCAGGGGCCTTAAAACAAACCCCAAGGAAAGGGGGAGAGAGCAAGCAAGCTGGGTTTAGGCACAGAGTTAGGGATTCAGTCAGCAAAGGCCCAGGGAAGAGAAGTAGGCAGTAGGAGCAACAGATGCAGATAATAACTAGTTTTTCCAGCGAAATGCAGCCAGAGCCTGGAAGAAAAGGCAGCAGCAGCAGAAATAGCAATATTAGCATGGAAATTGCAACCCACCAGCACCCCTGAGCAAGGTCACTAAATGACAGTTAACCAAGCAGGGGGAAACATCTTAAGGACAGACGGCTTTTATGGCAGATACAGCAGTGTAACCCAAGAGGGGGCAGACTGGAGTCTTAGTGGCTTTCCTATGCAAAAGAAAAAAAGAAAAGAAAAGAAAGAAAGAAAAGAAAGGAAAAGAAAAAAGGTTTTAGTCAGTACTGTTCTCAATGGTTGAAAGTGAAAGTTGTTGTGCAGCCATTGGCCCAGTTTCAGTCCTGGGCGGCCTTTGCTTGACTAGACGGGGTTTCATTTCCTTCCCAGCAGTGGACTGGTCTGAAGCCTCAGCTAGGGCACCTGCCTGGGTCCCCCCAGTCCTGATTCTCTTTCTTGATTCTATAGGGCAGATCCGGGGTGGGGGGGGGTGTTGGGGAGCAGGCTCTGTGTTGGCTTCCGTTCCATTTCTGCAGTTCTTACTGCATACAACCAAGTGGGGGCAGGACTGGGAGATGTTCAGAAGAGCAGCAACCCTCATGGCGCTCATGAACTTTGCCTAGGAAATTCTCAGATGCACAAACTTTGGGATTCTGAAATCATCATCTCTAGGGCTTGGTTTCCCCAGAGAAAATTCCTTTTTTAGTGATCCACCCAGGAAAGTACCCTTAATTTGAGATAGCCTCTCCCACTTTTCATTTAGCCCCCCTGGGCAGAAATCAAGGTGGTGGGGTAGGGAGAGTTAACTAGTTGTCATTTTCTGATCAGATGTGTAGAATCAATCTATTGTTGCTAGTCTGACCCCACTGGGTGAAACTGAGATAGAGAAGTTGTTGGGGCAAGACGTTTGTAGGGCCTCCAGGAAAGGGATAAGAAGAAGATGAGAAGCGTAGAAGGACACATTCCCAACACCAAGAGATACTTGCTGTCTAGAAAGCCCCCTACCTTGCTCCTTGAGGGTTGAGCAGCTTAGCATTCCTTCCATTTCTTAGCACTTGCCTCTATTCCTGAAAGCCACTTTGACACCTGTTGGTACCTTTTCTGAGTACTAGGTTCTGTGTTTTATTGGGTGGGGGGTGTGACTCAACAATATGAAAATAATTATTGTTTAGGGAGCTTGGGATGCTCCTGAGTTAATTAAATCAATCAATTTTATTAAGCTGATGCAGTGAAGTTGGGCAAAAGCACAGCTAAGAAAAAAAATCAAGTGACAAATCCTTTTACCTGTCTTGATTAACAGCCCTGGGGGCTGTGAGGGGTGGGTGGGCACCACAGCAGGGGCAGACAACCAAAACTTTTTCCAGGAAATGCAGCCAGAGTCTGGGAGAAACAGCAGCAGCAGCAACAGAACCAGCCTACACCCAGCAACATCCACCAGCTCCCACACCCCTGCACTAGAGCTGAGGCGGGTCTACACATCTGGGCAACTGCCACTAAAATACAGTCAACCAAGCAGGGGGAACATCTTAAAGGACAGGTTCCTTTTATGGCAGATGCAGTAGTTTAACCCAAGAGGGGGACCAGACTGGAAGCTCAGTGGCTTTCCTTCACGAATTTGCGTGTCATCCTTGCGCAGGGGCCATGCTAATCTTCTCTGTATCGTTCCAATTTTAGTATAGGTGCTGCCGAAGCGAGCACCTCAGTGGCTTTCCTATGCAAATGAAGGTTTTAATCAGTACTTCTCTCATTGGTTGAAAGTGAAAGTCAGCGAGCAGCCATCGGCCCAGTTTCAGTCCTGGGTGGCCTTCTTTCACACTGTGGACACTTGTCTGGGTCCCCAGTCTTGATTATTTTTCTTGATTCTGTTAGGCAGATCCAGGGGGTGAGGTGGGGAAGGGGCTCCATGTTTGCTTCTGTTCCTTTTTCTGCAGTTCTTACTACATACAACCAAGTGGGGCAAGGATTGGGAGGTGTTCAGAAGAGTAAATTAAATCAATGAGATGGGGTTTTATTAAACTGACACTACAAAGTTGGGCAAAAGCACAGCTAATTAAAAAAATCAAATGAATCCTTTGTTCCTGCCTTGAAGTAGACAGCACTAGGGTCCTGTGGGGAGGGGGGGCATCGCTATTTTAGGCTTAAAGGAAATTCATAAATTGGGCACAAAGAAGTGAAGTTGAAGTGGTGTTTGAGTCAGCACAGCAGTATTATGAAATGACTTTTTCTCTGTTGGTTGAAACACCCTCCAAGTATCTGCCTTCTCCTATTTCCTCATTTTCCTCCACTTCCAGCATAAACTACTCTCGAGAGCAGAACTAAGTAGTAGAAAAATTATTTTTATGAGATTGTCTCCAAACAATGCTCTTCCGGCAGAGTCATCCCTTGGAGAGTAAACCAGGACTTAGGTACAGCAGCAGCCTTGGGGTCATCAAGGTCCCATTTTGGAGTACTGGGGTGGGGGGACAAAAACTTTGAATGTGTAAAACGGGGTGGAATGAGTCCTTGAGCACCTGACATACACTCCTTCCCTCAGAATGATCACCCAGACCCTTGTTTTGTTATTTTTTAAAAGTTTTTGGGGCCGGAGAGATAGCATGGAGGTACGGTGTTTGCCTTGCATGCAAAAGGTTGGTGGTTTGAATCCCGGCATCCCATATGGTCCCCCGAGCCTGCCAGGAGCGATTTCTGAGCATAGAGCCAAAAGTAACCCCTGAGTGCTGCCGGGTATGACCCAAAAGAGCAAAAAATTTTTAAAGTTTGTTTTAATAAAACAAACACTATAAAATGCTACTTTAATGTACATAAATGATCCATGTAAGTGGATTTAGGATGAGTAATGTCAGGCTCTCTCCAGACTCTCCAAAACAAGTGAAAAGTTCCTACGGAGAAAGATTGGCCCTATTTATGAACTATTTATGAAGTTCAGTGTGATGGGTAAGTCAGGAAGCATGGGAACAATGATGGGGAGTTAGAGGGGAGTCAGATTTTAATATGGGGCATTGTACATCAAGCAACAGGACACTTGTGTTTGAAATAAATTCAGATGGCATCAGCTTGCTTGTAGAACAATGTCTCTCCAACTATTGCGTCATTGCAGAGCACAAAAATAACAGCAGACTTAGCTAGCATGCTTAAGCAAGAGTGATACTGGGCAGGCTTTCCAGTTCAAAAAGAGAGAGAGAGAGAAAAAAAAGATAAAAGGAAAAAGAAAAACATTGCATTCTCTTAATTTTAGTTTCCTCACACGAGAATGGCTTCTGTGTTAGAAACTCATGTTCCAGGGCCCGGAGAGATAGCACAGCGGTGTTTGCCTTGCAAGCAGCAGATCCAGGACCAAAGGTGGTTGGTTCAAATCCCGGTGTCCCATATGGTCCCCCGTGCCTGCCAGGAGCTATTTTTGAGCAGACAGCCAGGAGTAACCCCTGAGCATTGCTGGGTGTGGCCCAAAAATAATAAAAAAAAACTCATGTTCCAGAGTTTAATATATGCATTTTCTTATTCAACTGGGATACTAGAAACCAGTGTAGGCTAGTTGTGTATATTCCAACATGTCATCACCCAATAACAAATATAGTATTAGATCTTTTAGGGATATAAAAAGTGGTAAGATGTTGACATTAATCCATTATCCATAGTCCATGATACATTATCATGGATTTAATTCACCAGGGAATTATGGCCTTGATCCACCGAAGAATCATGGCTACAATTTTGATCCACCAAGGGTCATTACTCACGGTACTCTGAGTTCAAGTCCCTGTTCCAGGTGCCAAATTGTCAGGGCCAATCAAAACCCCACCAAGAAGAGAGGGTTAGAAACAGGGTTTAATTAACCTGGGAAGCCAGGGGCCTTAGAGCTAACCTCCTAGGCTGAGAGAGAGTGGGCCAAGGTTAGAACCAGAGCAAGAAATCAGTCAGAGAAAGAATCAGAAAAAGAGAAACAGTAGCAGAAGCAGCAGGAGCAGGGAGACAGGCAGGGCAATTTTCCAGGGCATCCGTCAGTGACCTTCTGGCAGGGGCAATCCGACAGAGGGCTGCTCCCAGCATTTCTGCCCAGGCCTTATATACCCTTAACCAAACTGCCCTCCAATGGCAGTTACAAGTGGTGTCTCATAAGTGACACTTTTACCCTTAAAGGAACAGTAGCTCATTTATAGCTGACCAGGGGCCATAGAGTTCTGTTTTCCTCTACTGGTCAAAGACAAATCATTTTAAAAAGATTTTTTTGTTCCTAATAAAAATAGCTTGTCCTTAGCTCATACACTGGCATTTGCATGGGGGGTTGGAGGCAGCTAAGAAAACTCTGTGTTAACTTGTTTTTCTCTAGGCAGTACCTACCTCGTCTTAACTGTGAAAATTAAAGTTCTTTCTTTCCTCCATACAGAAACGTATATATGTATATATATATATATATATATATATATATATATATATATATATATACACACACACACATATATATATATACATTTTTAAGCCACAGAAGTGAGCCTTTTAAGTCTTTTCTCTCTTTTGCCCAAAGAAAGTATGATAGATTATTTTTCTTTTTATTATGCCTGTGTAGGAGGAGAGAGGAGGCTATTGCTTTTTCTGTTTTCTGTCCTCTGTTTTTGCCTGTTTTTTTCTATTTTTGCCTCTCTGTCCCCTTGGAACTCATCTGATCTGGGCCTGACTTTCAGTGCTTCTGTTCATTTCCCAAAGGTGCAGTTCACATCCATTTCCAGCAGGCTGCACCCTCCTCAATAAGCCATGCTTGCTTTACGGTCCAGGGTATTGGCTATTGGCTTTCCTTCTTCTCTTGGTTTATTTGAAGCCTCGGTAGATTGCCAGTAGGTCTCCATCTCTTGCATCCATCCTTTTGTGGCAGGGGAATTTAGAGTATAATTCTGTCAGCTTATAAAAGTTCCTGTTACGATAGTGCAATGGTCCCTTTTATTCCCAGGTCCCCAGTTTTGGTGCAACTCAATTTGTCCTTAGGTTTTTTTTTTATCATGTGTCCTGGGAATGAAAACACAACTGCACACTTGTGAAAACTGCTGATCAACATAAGCGCTTTGTTCTCTGTATTGTTGGTTTTCAACTTCACTATGCCAGCAAACCACCACATCCATGACTTAGATTTTTTTTAGAAACTGTTATGAAATAAAAACAAAACTCCCGATAAAGCAGTCAAAAAACAGCTTTTCATTCAGTTGTGTATATATGACCTAAGTAGAAAAAAAAACAATAGAATAAAATGAAACAAATATGAAAACTTTCTATTTACCTCAGTACTTTTCATTCATATTAACTTTGATCTCTTGATGACAACCTGCTACTTTCTAAATTGTACAATAAGCAAACAAAGAAAAAAAACACACTCAAAACAATAACCAAAGGTCCACTAGAGACAGTGGTAAAACTGTTTGACTGATGAGACACTGTGTTTTCTTAATCTTTAGTTTGGGTTTGGTTTTGTACCATCTCCCAAGTGTGCTTCGCTTTCAGAAGCTCCTTTCCCTGCCCATCTCAAAAAATCTTTAGCTGTTCCAGATGTTTCGAAAGAGCATGAAGGTCAGGACTGCCTAAACAAAATGTCCTCCTAAGCCTACCCTACACCAAACCGGAAGTCACCAACAGTCTTTAATTTGTTTTCAAGATTCTGTGGTTGACAATGCTATTAATGGCTTCTCATGTAGATCATTCCAACATTACACCCATTATCAGCACTTCCACTGCCCTTCCCCAAGGGCCCAAACATACCCCCTCTCAGCCCTCTCAGTCCCCTTTCAACTCAATTGTGTGTTAAGGTGGAAGAGAGCATTAGATACAGAAAGATCTCCCATCTGAGGGACTTTGAGATGCACAGCAAGATAGTGACAACAGGTTTGAATCTGAAGTCAAAGGTAGGTTTTACTTTGTTTGACCTATCTGGATAAAAGTTGTCCAATCTTTGCAACTTCATAGGCCACTCTGAGCTCAAATCTAGGGTCAAACGATTTATTTCTAGCTACTTGACCTGAAAGGAAAGGTCTTTACTAGGTAGAGTGTTCATAGTGAACAGAAAGCATTTCTTAGAATAATTCTGAGATAACTGGTGTAATTTGAGCAAACCAGGAAGTATAGTCACTCTAGTATTTAAATGATGTGTGTGTGTTTGGGACTAGAGAAAACATAAAACATATGGGCTTTCTCTTAGCTCTGTGCTCAAGGTTCACTCCTGGCAGTGATTGGGGAACTATTTAAATCCTGCAGATTTAAACTGCAGTTGGTCAAATGCCAGGCAAGTGCTTTGACCCTTGTACTATCTCTCAGCCTAAATTTATCAGTTATTGCTTAAAATTATTAGCTTTCTCTGTGCAAAAGTATAACCAGTAATTCAAATTGATATAGTATTTCTATAGCTATATATTTAGAGATAGTGTTGATGACATAACTCTAGAATTCCACCTATTTCCCCTTGTCTTCAGTGTCACTCAAATAGCAACAATGCAGCAAAAATTGTTCCTTGTTTTTGTCAGAGCAGAAGTCATAGGTTTGATTGGTCCCTGGCACCACGTGGTTCCCTTCTGCCTCCCCCAGTTCCACTGAATATGGGGAAAATTTTTTTCAAGAGTGTTTGATGAGTGTTTTCTTTTCTTCATCAAGTATTTAAGTTTTGCCAAACACACTTTTACGTTTGCATTTTCTTTTTATAAATAAAATTATTCAACAGCTATTTCAGCACTGCTCAGGAAAGTTATTAAGTATCTTTTATTGATTGGTTCCTGATATCACTCAACCCATACCACACTACCAGAATTTGTCCTTGTGAATAGTAGCAGCTGATTTCATCATGTGTCATCCAAATTATTTAGTTTTTTTTTTTTGGTTTAGTTTTGTTTTTAGCCACACCCAACAGTGTTCAGGAGTTACTCCTGGTTTTGCACTCAGAAATTATCCTGGTGGTCTCGGGACCATCTGTGATGCCAGATAGAACCTGGGTGAAAACTCACCTACAAAGTGCCCATACTTCAAATATCTACCAAAGAAAAATGTAGACTTACAAATGGTCTGCAGACCATGCCCAAAGTTAGTTCAAAATTTCATAAATCCATTCAGTATTTTGTTATGGAGAAAATGAGGCGGGAGAGACACCAGGATAAAGGGGGAGGGACCAACATAAAGCAATATGCAATTTGACCTAGAGGCCTTATTTGCATAAGGGTATATGAAATCATTAAAACCCTTAAAAGGGAATTATGATGTTGTTCTCCCACCATGATCTAACATCCTCATTTGCCTATGTGATATAATTGATCTTTCCAACCAGATATCTCATAAGACATAACCAACCAATCACATAGCAGAAAAAATTGATGGGTAGAAATAGGTAAAGTCACTGTAAACACCAATTGTCATACAGAAAGAGGAAGAAATCCAGAAAGCAGAGTGGGACAGATGGCAAAGAGAAAAAGGAAGGTCACTTTTATTTATTTAAATAAACACATAAAAATATCAAATTTAAGTGCACAGATTGCTGAATAGTCAAAGAAGGCAGGACTTACCAGATGGAACCAAATGGACAATGTAATAATTAGCAGGCAGCTTAACACATATGTCCGTTGATGCATAGAAAACAATGACTAGGAGGCATTATTGTAATCAGGAAAAAGCAGATTGCATGACACTCAAGTACATGCAAGATGTAACTGTTCTCTTAATAATCTTTAGATAATATATCAGAGATATCCTACTCTTTTTAATAAGCAGGAAGTGAGTTTAGGACATTTATACTGAGAATGAACTAATTTCATTATCCCTGGTTACCAATAAATAAAAGTGAACTAAACTGACCCTTTTTATTAAATTACCTTATGACTAATTGAAGTATCTCTGCCATGTGGTTAATCATTTATGGTTAATAAGGTCAGGCTTGGAGACACATTAAAGTTTCCAGGGATTCAGTCTGAGCAAACAAGGCTTTTTCAAGTATTTGAAATTTGGCTGAAGAGAAGCAGACCAGAGAATTGTTGGGACTTACTCATTTGAGTGGCTGTAGGGAGAAGATTTCAGATCATTGCTGCCCAGGTTCCAAAAATGATCTCATCCCTGACATTCTGAAATATGCTTTGAGGTCTCCTTTGGATTGTCTAAACTATGTAAAATGTGGAGAATTCTGAAAATGAGAACATCATTCTACCTTCCTTTGCTCAGCTCTTGTAAAACTGTTCAGAGCTTGTGTGCTTTTTTTTTTTTTTTTTTTTTTTTGGCTTTTTGAGTCACACCCGGCAGTGCTCAGGGTTTACTCCTGGCTCCATGCTCAGAAATTGCTCCTGGCAGGCACGGGGGACCATATGGGGCACCAGGATTCGAACCGATGACCTTTTGCATGAAAGGCAAACACCTTACCTCCATGCTATCTCCCAGGCCCCAGTTTGTGTGCTTTCATGAGTTTTGATGGATGTGATCTCCCATGTAATCATGACCACAGTCAGAAAAATTTACAACACTCTGGAAAGATCTGGATTCCCTTTGCTGTCAATCTGTTTGCTTCATTACCATATCATGCCCCTCCCCTCACTTCCCCAGACCCCATCAAGCCTTTGGCCTTTGATCACTGCAGTTGCAACTTGAAAAGATTCTTATGGAAATAGAATTGTATAGCATACAGTTTTGATGTCTAGGCTTTTTCATTTAGAACTTCACGCTACAATAGGGTCTCAAGGTCAGAGCAATAGTCCATCAAGTTAGGGCCTTTGCATTGCATGCAGCCAATTGGATTTGAACCCCAACAATCCATATGGTCCCCAGAATTAGCCAGGAGTAATTGCTGAGTGCAGAGTCGGGCATAATCACTGATCACCTCAGTGTGGCTCCAACATACAAAACAAAGAAACAAAAGCAGGAATTTTATTTGGAGTAAGGGTGGAAGCAAATTCTATAAGGACAACTAATTTTGTTCATTGAGTGAAGATATTTGCTCTTTGAAGATGCAAACTTTTTATATTTTTAAGTAAAAATTATTTAAATAGAGTTCGTTCCTGGGTGTGTGTTCTTATTATGTATTTCTTTTGGCTTATGATAAGAATTTTTACTTTTTATTGAAGTCAAAGTAGCACCTCTATACCAGAGTTGCAGTTATGATAACCATAATATGAAACACAGAACAAGGTGTAATACATTTTAACTGAAACTACTAAAATAAAAAAGGGTCATGATAGAGAAGAAATAGTTCTGTTCCTAGGGTACAGTGACAAGATTGAACCCTTCATTCTTGATCTAGAAAGTGTGATTGTCAAAGTCCATTAGCAATGAACATTACTCTAGAGAAAATGTTAGGGGGAAATAGTTTACTAGTTTTCAGAGATTTCTTTGATTTAATGAATACATCATAGGTCAAAGGCAATGTCAACTGACCTTTTGCTCTTTTAAGAGTAATTTAATAATTGGTAAAAATTATTAAACCTCAACCTTCATTATCCTCTAGCTTTCTTTTTCTTTTTGAACCACAACCAGTGACACAGGGGTTACTCCTGGCCATGCACTCAGAAATTGCTCCTGGTTCGGGGGACCATATGGGATACCTGGGCTTGAACAAAGGTCTGTCCTGGATTGACCACAATGCCAGGCAAATGCCCTACTGCTATTTGATAGCTCTGGCCCCTATCCTTACAGTGGTCCTCAAACTACTGCCCGCGGGCCACATACTGTATTTGTTCCCATTTTTTTCTTCACTTCAAAATAAGATATATGCAGTGTGCATAGGAATTTGTTCATAGTTTTTGTTTTTACTATAGTCCAGCCTCCAACGATCTGAGGGACAGTGAACTGGCCCCCTGTTTAAAAAGTTTGAGGACCCCTGCGTCTAGCATTAAATAACTGTGACCAATGTCATTCACAAGACGGGGGTGTCTATCCCCTTTTTTATTTTAGTCACCGTGATATATAATTTTATAATTCTGACAAGATTTCATAAATACAACATTCCAACACCACACCCACAACCCCCACTATGCCTCAGTGCCTCCCCCTTCTCAACCTTGCCACAGCCTCAACTCCTACCCTCAATCTCACCGTTTTTCCTCCTTTAACCTATCTCTTTTCTTATCTTGAGGCACAAGTAGGATGACCAGAATGGAGATATCCAGCAGAAAAATGAAGAGTATCTGGCTTATTCAATAGTCCATATGATTTAAAACCCCAAATGAAAAATAGTTGACTGGGAGGCTGACTAGGCCAAAGAGAATCTGAATAGTAAGTGCTGGCGGTGGAGATTCAGGTCCAAAAGAATCAAAAAGGACTAAAACTCAGTCATCTACAACTATTTAACTCTGTATCTCACAGTAATCCAATGGACACAAAATAGATAAAATCAAGTTAAGAAGTTTGCAAATTTGTAAAATAGGTTGAGTGCATGGTTTGCATGTTGGAGGCCATGTTTTCAATCCTGGAAATTCCTGGTTCCTCAAGCTCTGTGATGAGCAACCCTCAAGTACAGAACTGGGAATAATGTTGGAACACTGCTGGATAAAGCAAAACAAGAATAGAACAAATAGGGAGAACTCAGCACAAAGTATACGCTGCTGGGGATTTATAGGAGCCATTGACTCAGTCAACTAGATAATTGTATTCCATCATACCACTGCCCTTTAGCTTGTCCTTCCCACCTTGAAAGAGCAAAGCTATGCCAAGTCATGCATCTCCGACCAAATATATCTTAAATCAAAATGGATGCGGGTGAAATAATTTCCCCCGATTTCTATTGGAAAAAGGTCCAGATTCACACACAGATTTTTGTTAGTTTGTGTTTTTGTTTGGGGGCCATGACCCGTGAAGCTCATCATGGCTTAATTACTGACTTTGCACTCAGGGATTACTTCTGGTGGAGCTTAGGGCATCATATGTGATTCCAGAGATCGAACCTGAACTGGACATGTGCAAGGCAAGCATCTTACCCATTGGAATATTGCTCTGAACTCTCACATTGATTTGCAACAATAATATTTGGATTGCAAAATCTAAATATTTGCCTAGGCAGCTAGTGTTTTTTTTTTGGTTTTTTTTTTTTGTTTTTTGTTTTTTTTTTTGGTTTTTGGGCCACACCCGGTGACGCTCAGGGGTTACTCCTGGCTATTCGCTCAGAAGTCACTCCTGGCAGGCACGGGGGACCATATGGGGAACCGGGGGATCGAACCGCGGTCCGTCCTAGGTTAGCGCAGACAAGGCAGGCACCTTATCTCCAGTGCCACCGCCCGGCCCCGGCAGCTAGTGTTTGTTATAACACATGAAATCATGCTCTATTTTGTGAAATACTTCATTATAAGTTCATGTTTTTAAAATTACCATAAAGTGATTGTATAATAATGAAGGCCTTAATCAATATTTTTTGTAAAGGGGCTGCTAGGGGACTATAGGGGACATACAATCAGGCCTTAGGGAATCTGAGAGTTTTATGTCATGTCTTTTGATGTAGGCGCAATAAAAGTAGGCCCATGTTCATATGAAAATATTTCTCCAGCTGTAGGCACTTGAGCACTTCACCTCAATTAAAATGGAAACAGAAGAGAGATAGCATGGTGGCATGGAGGTAAGCCTTTCATGCAGAAGGTCATCAGTTCAAATCCCGGCGTCCCATATGGTCCCCTGTGCTTGTCAGGAGCAATTTCTGAGCATGGAGTCAGGAATAACCCCTGAGCACTGCCAGGTATGACCCAAAAACAAAACAAAACAAAAAAAAAAATGGAAACAGAACCCAAACTTTCAAACCAAGGTCTGAGTGAATTTCTCAGTGTCATCTCCACGAAAGAACCTCCGGGGGTGATCTATCTGATCAACCAAACTCTTCATCACACCAGTCTCATTCTTTCCTTCATCCTGAAGCTACCTCCAACCACAGCACTGACCTTTGTGAATTCCTCAGGTCATTTCTCATGTAACATGTAACATGTTGTATCTCATGTAACATCCCTGCAGAATGTTACATCCTCAGAGCAGGTTAGGTTCATGGAATCCAATGTTTCCATACCAATATCAATTTCCCTCCATCACTGTCTCCAACTTCCCTCCTACCCTCTCTATTCTGCCTCCTTAAGAAGCACATTATTTTTTATTTTTATTTATTTATTTATTTTTTGGTTTTTGGGACCACACACGCGGTGCTCAGGGGATAATCCTGGCTGTCTGGTCAGAAATAGCTCCTGGCAGGCACAGGGGACTATATGGGACACCGGGATTCGAACCAAACACCTTTGGTCCTGGATCCTTTGCTTGTAAGGCAAACGCCGCTGTGCTATCTCTCCTGGCCCTTAAGAAGCACATTTTTTAGGTTGTTTGCTAGTTTGGATCTCTGAGCATGAAGATCTCTTAATTTAAAACAAATTAAAATTAAAAATAATTTTTTTTTGATTTTTGGGCCACACCCAGTGACGCTCAGGGGTTACTCCTGGCTACTCACTCAGAAGTCGCTCCTGGCAGGCACGGGGGACCATATGGGGAACCGGGGGGGGGGGGGGGATCGAACCGTGGTCCGTCCTAGGTTAGTGCAGGCAAGGCAGGCACCTTATCTCCAGCGCCACCGCCCGGCCCCCAAAATTAAAAATAATTAAATTTAAATAATGGTCAATCAATCACCAATATATTTCTCCTTTGCAACCAAATGATGTACATGAGTAACCTAGCACAATATTTTTTAATACTTTGTACAAATTTT